>QEPC01002093.1:2404747-2418479 GCA_003113815.1 Sphenodon punctatus | reverse complement strand
GGGGGGGGTGATTTTAATCCCCCGCCCATTTATTTATGTGTTTTCTAGCCCTGTTTTATGTGATGTGTTTTAGATGATGTTTTTATATTTGTATTTTAAGTGAATTTTAATATTTTATTGTGTTGTTAGCCGCCCTGAGCTGCATTGCAGGAGGGGGCGGGATATAAATCTGTAAAATAAATAAATATAAATAAATATATAAATATGACAAAATTAAATAAATAAATTATTGTCCACAAGTAAGTCAGGCTTGAACCGTTTGTTGGAGGTCTTTGGCAAGGAGTGCCAGGTGCAAGATTTGGTTATCGATGATGATAAAACCAAGATCATGATCTTCCCCACATGGTTCAAACAAGAACAGTGGCACCTATCAGGGCTTAAGATTTAACAGGTTAGCTCTTTCAAGTATCTGGGAGTGGTTTTCTCTTATAATGCTTCCTGGTCACCTCATTTGCTCAGTGAAACAAGCGGCCATATCAGCCACCACTACTTTTCTAAAATTGTATAGATCCAGGCGTGTGCAGCTTATAAAACCGGCCTTAAAAATCTTCGAGTTTAAATTGGTCTCCAGGGTGTGTTATGAGGTGCAGATCTGGGGCTATGACCCACTCATGGCTAAATATCTTGAACTTTGGCAGAACAAGTTTCTGAGAGAATGTCTAGGGGTACCGCCAACCACCTCCTCTGCAATCTTGAAACTTGAGTTGGGATTGGTATCATTGTCCACCAAGCTGGAGATGCTTTTAATATGTTTCCTTTTAATGTGTTTCCTTTTAACGCCAGCCTCATCACTACCAAATATGTGTCTAATGAAAAAATGAATGAGCTATGGCATAACAAAGATTCTTGGTGGAGAGGGGTAAATCATAAATTGAAACGGATGGGTTTTTCACTTCCCTTTTTGAAAGCGCTCCCTTACAGTGAAGCCAGGAAAATGGTAAAGCAGAGAATTAGCGATCTAGACAGACAGTGTCAAAGAGCACAGGCAGCAGCTTCATGTATCTCGCCCTGATACAAGTACTGGTCAGTAGGCCTGCTGGGTGCAAGCTATTTGAAAGCTTCTGTGAATCCTCTGCTTAGAAAATCCTTTAATTCTTTGAGATTACAAACAATGCCCACCTTGGACCTTGTGCCTCCCCTGCTGCCAATGCAGGACAGCAGGGGGGGGCGACCAGGGGGAGAGGACGTGGCTATTGGGGTTGTGATGGGACAGGGGAGATATGGCCCAAAGAGGGGGGAGGTGAGACCGATGAGGCGGGATAGATGCTTGTTGCATGTCCCGTTCACTACCCCCCAAGCAGTGGAGCAGGTGGTTCTTGGTCAGAGGGCCCCTGACCCTGTGATGGTGCTGTTAAATGCGAGATCAGTGGCTAATAAAGTGTCAACAGTCCAGAAAACAATCCTGGACCATGCCGTCGATCTTGTATGTATCACAGAAACCTGGCTGCACAATGAATCGGGGCTTATTCTGGCTGATCTTGTTCCGGCTGGGTATTGCGTGCAGCATCAGCCGTGGTCAGAGGGACGGGGGGGGCAGTGTTGCTATGATTTTTAAGGAGGGATGGTCTGTGAGGAGGTATCAGGTGCAATCCATTTTGGGTATCGAAGGTCTCCATCTTGTATTTGATTTGGCAGGGGACAGTTTGGGAGTGCTGCTGGTATACCATGCACCTACCTGTGCAGTGGCCTCCCTGCATGCTCTGGCAGAGGTGGTGTCGGGTGGTGTTGTGGTCTCCAAAGACAATAGTCTTGGGGGACCTCAACATTTATGCTGATGCCACCCTTGGGGAACTGAGCATGAGTTCATGGCCGCCATGGCAACCATGGACCTGTCCCAGATGGTTATCAGCCCGACACATCAGGGAGGACACAACTTGGACCTTGTGTTTTGCACCGGCCTTGGGGCAGGTGTTCCGTTAGTGGGGGAGATATCAGCTGTGCCCTTGTCATGGATGGACCATTACCTCCTGCAGACCTCGCTCCTAGTGCACGTCTGTCCCCGGAAGGGTGTTGAGCCGATTCGGATGGTTGGCCCCCAGAGGATGATGGAACCGGAATGGTTCCTGAATGCTCTGGGGGAAATACCCTCTGACCTTGATGATCGTCTCATCGATGACCTCGTTGTGCTGTGGAACACTTTGCTGAAAGATGCCATTGATCAAATGGCTCCTAGGCATCCGCTGCCCAGGCGGCAGCTCCGCAGACCTTGGTTTTCCGAGGAGCTGCAATTGCTGAAGCGAGATAGGAGATGGTTGGAGCGACGGTGGCATCGTTCACGTGCTGAAGCCAATAGATTGCGGCATAGAGCCAGTTTATGAGCCTATGCCGTGGCTATGCAGGCAGCAAAGAGGGAGTTCTTTGCTGCCCTCATAGCGTCCGCAAAATCCCGTCCAGCAGAGCTGTTCTGGGTAGTGCGGGGGCTGGTCAGTCAGGCCTCCCTCAATCTTGGAGTGGAGTCATCTACTGCCTGCTGTGACATGTTTGTGGATTATTTTGTGGACAAAATTGCTCGTATTCACCATGATTTCAACGCATCATTTATTACACTAGGGGAACCAGAGGTTATGGAAGCCCCGTCATGTCTGGTTTTCTGGGATCAGTTTCAGTCAGTGACACCCGCCGATGCGGTGAATGTTCTTGGGGCGGTCAGGGCCACTTCATGTAAATTAGACCCTTGCCCATCCTGGCTGGTTAAGATCTGCCAGGAGACAATGGGGCCGTTGCTGGCTGGGGTGGTCAATGCCTCCCTGTGGGAGGGCAGAGTGCGGGGCTGTCTCAAGGAGGCAGTGGTGTGGCCTGTGCTCAAGAAACCATCACTTGACGCTGGCTCCCCTGCCAACTCTCAGACTGTCTCTAACCTTCCCTTTTTAGGGAAGGTTATTGAATGGGTAATGGCTCGGCAGCTGCAGGGACATCTTGATCACATAGGTTTTCTTGATCCCTCTCAGTCTGGCTTTCATCCGGCTTATGGCACCGAGACTGTGCTTGTNCTTTCAAGTATCTGGGAGTGGTTTTCTCTTATAATGCTTCCTGGTCACCTCATTTGCTCAGTGAAACAAGCGGCCATATCAGCCACCACTACTTTTCTAAAATTGTATAGATCCAGGCGTGTGCAGCTTATAAAACCGGCCTTAAAAATCTTCGAGTTTAAATTGGTCTCCAGGGTGTGTTATGAGGTGCAGATCTGGGGCTATGACCCACTCATGGCTAAATATCTTGAACTTTGGCAGAACAAGTTTCTGAGAGAATGTCTAGGGGTACCGCCAACCACCTCCTCTGCAATCTTGAAACTTGAGTTGGGATTGGTATCATTGTCCACCAAGCTGGAGATGCTTTTAATATGTTTCCTTTTAATGTGTTTCCTTTTAACGCCAGCCTCATCACTACCAAATATGTGTCTAATGAAAAAATGAATGAGCTATGGCATAACAAAGATTCTTGGTGGAGAGGGGTAAATCATAAATTGAAACGGATGGGTTTTTCACTTCCCTTTTTGAAAGCGCTCCCTTACAGTGAAGCCAGGAAAATGGTAAAGCAGAGAATTAGCGATCTAGACAGACAGTGTCAAAGAGCACAGGCAGCAGCTTCATGTATCTCGCCCTGATACAAGTACTGGTCAGTAGGCCTGCTGGGTGCAAGCTATTTGAAAGCTTCTGTGAATCCTCTGCTTAGAAAATCCTTTAATTCTTTGAGATTACAAACAATGCCCACCTTGGACCTTGTGCCTCCCCTGCTGCCAATGCAGGACAGCAGGGGGGGGCGACCAGGGGGAGAGGACGTGGCTATTGGGGTTGTGATGGGACAGGGGAGATATGGCCCAAAGAGGGGGGAGGTGAGACCGATGAGGCGGGATAGATGCTTGTTGCATGTCCCGTTCACTACCCCCCAAGCAGTGGAGCAGGTGGTTCTTGGTCAGAGGGCCCCTGACCCTGTGATGGTGCTGTTAAATGCGAGATCAGTGGCTAATAAAGTGTCAACAGTCCAGAAAACAATCCTGGACCATGCCGTCGATCTTGTATGTATCACAGAAACCTGGCTGCACAATGAATCGGGGCTTATTCTGGCTGATCTTGTTCCGGCTGGGTATTGCGTGCAGCATCAGCCGTGGTCGGAGGGACAGGGGGGGGCAGTGTTGCTATGATTTTTAAGGAGGGATGGTCTGTGAGGAGGTATCAGGTGCAATCCATTTTGGGTATCGAAGGTCTCCATCTTGTATTTGATTTGGCAGGGGACAGTTTGGGAGTGCTGCTGGTATACCATGCACCTACCTGTGCAGTGGCCTCCCTGCATGCTCTGGCAGAGGTGGTGTCGGGTGGTGTTGTGGTCTCCAAAGACAATAGTCTTGGGGGACCTCAACATTTATGCTGATGCCACCCTTGGGGAACTGAGCATGAGTTCATGGCCGCCATGGCAACCATGGACCTGTCCCAGATGGTTATCAGCCCGACACATCAGGGAGGACACAACTTGGACCTTGTGTTTTGCACCGGCCTTGGGGCAGGTGTTCCGTTAGTGGGGGAGATATCAGCTGTGCCCTTGTCATGGATGGACCATTACCTCCTGCAGACCTCGCTCCTAGTGCACGTCTGTCCCCGGAAGGGTGTTGAGCCGATTCGGATGGTTGGCCCCCAGAGGATGATGGAACCGGAATGGTTCCTGAATGCTCTGGGGGAAATACCCTCTGACCTTGATGATCGTCTCATCGATGACCTCGTTGTGCTGTGGAACACTTTGCTGAAAGATGCCATTGATCAAATGGCTCCTAGGCATCCGCTGCCCAGGCGGCAGCTCCGCAGACCTTGGTTTTCCGAGGAGCTGCAATTGCTGAAGCGAGATAGGAGATGGTTGGAGCGACGGTGGCATCGTTCACGTGCTGAAGCCAATAGATTGCGGCATAGAGCCAGTTTATGAGCCTATGCCGTGGCTATGCAGGCAGCAAAGAGGGAGTTCTTTGCTGCCCTCATAGCGTCCGCAAAATCCCGTCCAGCAGAGCTGTTCTGGGTAGTGCGGGGGCTGGTCAGTCAGGCCTCCCTCAATCTTGGAGTGGAGTCATCTACTGCCTGCTGTGACATGTTTGTGGATTATTTTGTGGACAAAATTGCTCGTATTCACCATGATTTCAACGCATCATTTATTACACTAGGGGAACCAGAGGTTATGGAAGCCCCGTCATGTCTGGTTTTCTGGGATCAGTTTCAGTCAGTGACACCCGCCGATGCGGTGAATGTTCTTGGGGCGGTCAGGGCCACTTCATGTAAATTAGACCCTTGCCCATCCTGGCTGGTTAAGATCTGCCAGGAGACAATGGGGCCGTTGCTGGCTGGGGTGGTCAATGCCTCCCTGTGGGAGGGCAGAGTGCGGGGCTGTCTCAAGGAGGCAGTGGTGTGGCCTGTGCTCAAGAAACCATCACTTGACGCTGGCTCCCCTGCCAACTCTCAGACTGTCTCTAACCTTCCCTTTTTAGGGAAGGTTATTGAATGGGTAATGGCTCGGCAGCTGCAGGGACATCTTGATCACATAGGTTTTCTTGATCCCTCTCAGTCTGGCTTTCATCCGGCTTATGGCACCGAGACTGTGCTTGTGACTTTGGTAGATGACCTGCACTGAGATATGGATTGGGGCCATTCGACCCTGCTGATCCTGTTAGATCTGTCGGCTGTGTTTGATACCGTTGATCATGAGATATTGGTGACGCACCTGCAGGACTGTGCAGGAGTGGGCGGGACTGTTCTAGAATGGTTCCGCTCATTCCTGACTGGAAGAACCCAGTGGGTGGTTTTCTGGGACTGTTTTTCATCATACCAAGACCTCTCGTATGGAGTTCCGCAGGGTTCTGTTCTGTCCCCTCTCCTGTTCAACGTGTATATGCAGCCGCTCTGTGTGGTGATTAGGGGGTTCGGTGTACAGTGTCATCAATATGCTGATGACACCCAACTGTACCTTTCTTTTTCAACAGACCCAGGCCCGGAAGTCTCGGTTCTTACTCAGTGCCTGGTGGCTGTGAGGGATTGGATGAGGGCTAATCGACTGCAGCTGAATCCTGACAAGATGGAGGTGATGTTAGTGGGTAAGACGATGGAATTGGTGGTGCCATCATTGATGGGGTCTGTCCTCCGTTGACCTCCCAGGTACGGAGTCTAGGGATGCTCCTCGATGTGCAGCTTCGCCTGGATCTCCAGGTGGAGGCTGTGGCGAGGAGTGCTTTCCTCCAGTTGCATCTGGTGCAACGGCTTTGCCCGTTTGTTTCGGACTCTGACCTGGCCACAGTCATCCATGCTTTCATCACCTCTTGACTAGACTATTGTAACGCACTCTACGTGGGGCTACCCATGGTGATGGCTTGGAAATTGCAGCTGGTGCAGAATATGGCGGCCCGTCTCCTAGTGGGACTGGGCCACTGGGGAGCATATTACACCAGCCCTCTCTGCACTGACTGTCGATGGTTTTCTGGACCCGATTCAAGGAGTTGGTTTTAACCTATAAAGCCCTAAATGATGTGGGCCCTGCCTATCTGCGAGTCCGCCTCACTCCCTGTGTCCTGGATCGGCCCCTGCAATCGTCCGGGGATGCCCTGCTTGAGGTCCCCCGAGTTTCTTGGGTGGCCACGTAGGAGAGGACATTCTTGGTGACCGCGCCGTGCCTATGGAACTCCCTTCTGGTGCGGGCCCGGCTGGTCCCAGACCTTCCCTCTTTTTGGAAAAGTTGCAAGACCTGGCTGTTCCACCAGGCGTTTGACGGGGGAGAGGGGTGATGGGGGGGGGGAAGAGGGGGTAGTGGGCACTTGTTTCATCTGTTTGTTCCTTTTAATGTGTTTTAATTGTTTTCATTATTTTTGTTGTTGTAAGCTGCCCCGAGCTGCCTGTGGCAGGAGGGGTGGGGTAATAAGTTTTTGAAATAAATAAAAATAAATAAGTAGCAGGACATCTTCTAGTTTTAGGTACTACAGAAGTAAGCCTGGATATGATGATTCTCCAGGAGTCAAGTATTGCCACTACAAGCTCTGGGAGGAGCAAGGCATCTTTTAGTGCTGTATTATTTACCCCTTTGAGAAAAGGGGTTTAATAGGAATTGTTTTTTGTTTATTAGCTCATAGGGGCTAGGTAGCTAGGTAGGGTTGCTGCAGGATAATAAATTGGCAAGTGGGCTTATAGTATACTTGGCCCGTGTTTATATCTTGATTAGTGATTGGCAACAAAATTTAAGACTGGAGTTATGATGTCAAGGTTTAATATGTATATGTGCATAATCTGTTTGCTTGTTTGACTAAAATGTTGTCATCTCTGTATACATTTGTTTTTTTATGGCCTAGGCAATAGCCAGTGCCAAAATAAAGAATTACTTACTCTGTGCTAATAATGGCTCTTTTTACGTGAGATGCTCCCCCGCATGTCCAGCCAATCTGATGCAGATTGTCGACCAAGGCCACAAGCTCAGTCTTGGTGCCATACCCTGGACCAAAGCCAGACTGTGAGGGATCAAGAAAACCAATGCGATCCAGATGCCTTTGGAGCTGCTGGGCCACTGCCCGTTCAATAACCTTCCCTTAAAAGGGAAGGTTAGAGACTGGCCGATAACTGGCAAGGGTGTCAATGTCAAGGGATGGTTTCTTGAGCAAGGTCCACACCACAGCCTCCTTCAGGCACCCTGCGACCCTGCCCTCCTCAAGGGAGGTATTAACAACACCCACCAGCAATGGCTCCAACTTCTCCCGGCTGGCTTTCACCAGCCAGGATGAGCAAGGATCTAGTTCTTCAGTGGAGGTGGAGTGTGTGTCCGTGTGATGGCTGCCCACATGCCGCATACCCACTGTGGCGCACACACACCCCGCCCCATGACTCATTTGAAAAGGGCCATTGTGAATATTGCTCCACCCATCAGGCACTAGAGACTAGGGCTGAAATGAAATCTTCTGAAAACTTTGGAATTCGGCGAAGATTATTCGGTATTCAGTTCGGAAAGTCCAAATTCCAAAGTTCCGAGGACCAAGGCTTCTGGAAATTAAACTTAGTGCCATATTTGGTAGGAGGGGGGTATGGTAGGGGACAGTTGAGTGATGGTAAGTCAGATGACAAGTTTTGATTGTCTGGCCAAGCCAAATGGCAAGCTTTTGATTTGCTGGCAGGGTAAAATAAAAGTGGCTGCAGCCATTTTGTCCATTCTCTTTGGTGAATTTGGCTGTGTGCTACAGTGCTGCTGGATCTGTAAGTAATCAGCTAAGAGGGAAGGGGTGCCTGGCCTGGTATGGTTTGGTCTGACCTGTCCATAGGGCCAATGCTGGGAGATCGAGGTTACTTTTACCTTTACCATGCCATGCAGTTTTTAAAAAACAAAATAATTGGGTTCCACATTGCTTCTAGTTCTGCCTGCTGCTTGGTTGCCACTTGGCACCATGAGGCCAGAGGGGTCTCTGTGCCTGGCTCCACTTCCCCTTGCCTGGTCTGTTCAAGTTACCAGTGTCATAGAACCATGCCATGCCAAGAGGGTACCGGTGGGAGGGAGTTGGGGGGAGGGGTGAATGTCTGGTTTCCTTACTGGTTTACTGCTGGGAGTCTGGTTTGTCTGGTCAAGTCTGGTCTTTTCAAGTTATCAGTGTCTGGTCTGTTCAAGTTACCACTGTGCCACAGTACCAATGTCATGCCAAGAGGGTGCCCGTGGGTGTGTGTGAATGTCTGGTTTCCTTCTTGTGGGTGTTATCAGGCTGGCTGACCTTTGGTGGGATTTCTCCATGCAGTTGCACTGTTTCGTTCTTAAGTAAATGTCCCACTCTTGCTAGCCTTTTTTTTCTGTATACTGCTTGTTTGGCATAATAATGATTTTACAGTGGGTGCACTCACTGATATGGTGGGCCATGCTGTGGGTGCACACATTATTGTTGGGGGTGGGGGTATTTCTTCTGCATGCAATTGCACTTTTGTGGGGGGGTTTCCTGAAGCGATTGTCCCACTCTTACTAGCCTGCTTTTCTGGGTAGTGCTTTGGCTGTGGGTTCAAGAACTTTTTCCAAGATGTGATCAGCCATGGCACTGGGGGAATACTTGCTAGTTTTTCCGTTTAATATGGTGGCGGGGGAATGGGACTTGTCTTGTATAGGTGGGCTGGGCACAAACAATGGAGACCTGTCACATGCAATGGAGTTCACCACCTGTGGCCTTCACAGCCCCTAGCATCTCCACCTCATTGGTGGACAACGCGCTGAAACCAATCCCATGAAACGAGACTAGGCAGGGCATTCATGACCTCAAATACACTTACTGTATCAAGTGCAGTGTCGAAATCGTGGTGGATACGAGTCTGTGAGGAGGTATCCAGTGCAAACAGTGTCAGGTATTGCGGGCCTCCATCTTGTGATTGATCTGGCCGGAGACTTATTAGGGCTGCTGCTGATATACCGCGTACCTGCCTGTATAATTTGGATGATGTGGCACTGCAAATAAATGAACACTTTAACACTAATTCCCAGTGTGGTCTTGGCTAGTTGGGGTGCAGATCCTGAAGGGAATTACCAAGGTCCAAAGGAGGCCCTGATGTTTTTACACCAGGCATGTTTTTCTGACATATAATGCAGAGGGAGATATTGGGGGTAATGTCCTCACTGCAGTTTCCCCAAACACTAGGGCTACAAAGGGGATTGAAAGGGGAAAATCTTCCAGTAACAGGGAAACCCAAATGAACAAAATGGCTACACCTGAGTTAATTGGCCAGGGCATACAGAGAGAAGCCCAGGGAGTTGAGCAGGAGACTCAGAGGAATTTGTTGCACCTGTTATGACTGAGCAAGGATTCCAAACAGAAAGACAGTTGCAAGGGCAAGAAACCCAAACTACGTTGACAGGATTGCAGCTAGACTCCCTCTTACAGAGATCTGAGAACACTGGGAGGGCAGATTTCAGTAGCTAAATGGCTGGAGGACCTGAAATGCAATCCAGAAACCTGGAACTCGGAACCTATAGAGTACAGGTGGGTCATAAGCCCAAGATAGAGCCTAGAGCGAAACAAGTTGTGACTGCAAGGGAGATGAGCGAGACTGGGTCTCGTGGGAACCTAGCTGGGAGTTGATAAATGTAGCCACACAAACAATTGTGATTTCTAATGTTCATGTGGTGACCCAAACCACTGATAGTAAAAAAGGGGGTTAAATATATGGATTGCGGGTACAAACAGCCTTAGAACTAGAAAAACAGCAACAGCTCAAGAAAAGGGCAGAGAGAGCTGAGGAAGAGTTTGTCATTAAAGGCTGACTGGGAAGCTGCTCTAAATGAAATTAAAATACTTAAGAGTGCTTCCACCCAGCAGGGCTTAGTAGGAAGCCCTCATGGAGAAACCTTTGGAGGCTTTGTACAGGGATACTCAGGCATAGGGGACTGAGGTAATAAGACAGACCAGTGTAAAGAATGTTGTTGTGACTGGACAGGTATACCCCACACAGAAACCTATATCATGGGCTTGTGCGCTCTGTGGCCCATGGGAATGGCATGGACCCCTGAGTTATCAGTTACTGGCTTCTCAGAAGCAATTTAAACACCTGGGAAATAGAAAGGAAGAAGACATTAACAGAAAAGTTGTGACTCAATGGCCTGAAGAGGTCAATAGGGTGCTGGGGGAGGAGTGTAGGTATGGGTGGGCCAGCCTCCCACCCACAGAGGGGGAAATTTAATAAAAATAGTTAAAACTAAACCAGGCAGGGTGAAGGCGAAGGAGCCGGCCTGGATATGAAAATATGTATGCAAAGGAATCTGCCGCCATGCAATCCTAATTAATTAAATGGAATTAATAGAGGCTGAAGGCCCATGAAAGTGTGTGTGGGGAGGGGGGGAGAGATGAGTAAGGGCAGAGAGCCCATGAGACTGATCAAAGATATTGAATTCCAAATATACTAACAGGGCTCTGGATGATGCAGGAACCCCCACCGCTAGACACCTTACATTACTAAGAGCTGAAAGCCCACAAATGGGGAATGCTCTAATGGAGGGGTATCTCCTGAGCCTCAAAAGGAGATGAATTGAGTAATTTGAGTTCTTTTAATAAAATAAGCCTCTCTTCATAAGGGAAACTGAGAGGAAAAGTATTCTCCACTATGAGATTGCCAAAGGTTGAGAGTAAAAGGTTAATGAGCATTTATGACAGTGGGGAAACTGAGGCAAACAGCAATTCTTCATCATGAGACTGCTGACCTCTGTAATGTGGTTAATGATTTACTGCCTGAATTAATTGTAACATATATGTCTAATGTTAAACTATTATATGTTCATGGTTGACTGTATGTGTGTAATGTATATTCTGCTTAAGGAGTTTAAACCAGATTTATTTTGAATAAGTCTGTCTCCAAAGGGGGGACATATGTAGCCGAGCAGAGGCTCACTAGGGTACTGGCCCTTTAAGAGACTAGGTTTGGAGCCTCGCCTGGGCTGGGTGTGGCTAAGCAAGCCCAGAAGTGAAAAGCCTCTGCCTAGATCTAACCCTGGGGGCAAGCCAGTATTGAGTCAGTCAGTAAGGGCGTGTACTGCAAACCAGGATGAGCTGGGAGAACGCGCTTGAAAATGGCATGTTAGCCTTTTAGCAAACATTAACTTACATGCTTGCTAGTGAGAGCAAGAGCAGAGAGAGGAGCTGGAAGTGGTCACTCTTCAGAAGACTCATGACTCTCTAGTGCTGGTGGACCTGTACATGTACAATGCTGCATGCAACCTAACTGACAGGACACGGAAGCCCACGCTTGCCTGCACAGTGGACTCTGCATGCTCCAGGACCCTGCCATGAGTGAGGGCTGCGTGTCCGGTGGGCGGTTACTATGGGGACAATGGGGGCGTTTATAGACGATCCCGCTGACAAGCGGGCTCGCTAAATGCCGGCTTTCCCCCCCCCNGCCGTGTCTGCTGTTCAGACACGGCGCAGAGTGCGAGTGCGCATGCGCACTCACCCACGAAACCCGGAAGTGCGGCGTAAAGCCGGCACTTCAGGAATCCGCGTCGGAGGGGGCAGGATCGCCTGCCCCCTCCGACGCGGATTAAAAAGCAGCCGCAGCGAGTAGACGAGCGCCAAGAAAGACGGCTGATCAAAGGATCAGCTGCCTTTTTGGTCTCGTCTATAAACGCCCTGGGGGTGAACACCCACCTGGCATGGGCTACCATTTTGTTTGTTAACACCAAATGGGTCACACTAAGTTTCATTTACATGGGGACTAAGAGCATAGCCTCCCACAGAAATACACATCGTTATTGGGAGTAAGTGTCACCAGAAATAGCATGTTTCATCAGCATTTCTGGTATGAAAACTAGTTGCAACAGAGCAATTTTTACTTTGCAATACATGCTACACTACATTTTGCAGGGTATGTACATATTCTTTGAGTTACTGCCTCAAAGTCACTTACTGTAGATTAATAAGAAAAAAAGATCCAGAAAAAGGGATGAGAAAAGTCATGACATCTTATTGCTGCAACAAGAAAACTGCTGGTGAAAATGCTGCCTCAACTCTACAGCAGAAATATCTTTCCCATATAATGGGTTTTTAAAACAAGATACTACCATACATGACCACCCAGGAGCCACTCCTCCAACTGCCCATCTGAAAGTGGTGCACGAGGATGCACACTCCCATGAGCCACTCAACACCCACGCATGGCCACTCACAGTGCACTGCCGAAAAATCCAGTGTGCGCCGTGTGGGGCAAGTCAAGAAAGGGCATGGCAACAGTCAGCCATGCCAGCAGACAGGTCCCCTGCTCATAGGCACTATGGGTGGGGGACACGGCCTTTACAAGTCACAGGAACAAGCTGCGAGCACTGGAGAGCCCAGTTTCCAGTGCTCATGCTGAGATATGTCAATTTCAAAGGCCGGCCAGGCAGGTTTCCCCCTCCCCCATGGTCCGTGGCAGGGAAGAGTGTGGTGGCTGCCGTGGTAGCCACACTGAACCGTTCATTGGTATCCCTCCCCACACCCTTCACTTGAGTGGGTGCTACACAGCTGTGCCACGCAGCAGCCACTGACCCTCCCCCATCACCTTACTTGTTTTATAAAACACCTAATAACTGCTGCTGCGAGGCCTTCACTTGAGGAAGATAACATTCTTGTGTATTTGCTATTGCAGTATGTAAGATGCTAACTCACATACTTCACCTCCTATTTGAAAATGTCAACTTCAAAATAATACTTCTTAGTTGTGCCAAATGTCAGCTTCAAAATAATGCTTGTTGTTAGTTGTGCCAAAACTCATTGAGAGATGCCAGTCTCCTCTGTTTCTTAAAATACTTTTGCCGTGCATAATTATTTCTTTGTTAGGACTCAGCAAAAACAGAATTTCTGGTTCTTGATGAGTGTACAAAAGCATGGTTCTGCTTTATTGACTCTTTACTGGAAGTGCCCCAGAAGAAATGAAATTCAACAGGTTTCCCTATAGTACATGCTTAACATATCCTACCAAAAGACCCTATTTTCCTCAAACATTTTCATATGAGGATGATGGCAACTTGGATTACAGTTCATTTTGTTTGAGACATCTATCATAATAGAAGACTAAAGTGAATATTTTTTTATTTAGGAAGGCAGGATTTGTGCCTCAAAGAGCATAATTTCTAAGAGCCCCATCCTGGAAGGTACTGAGCTCTGGCAGCTAGCACTAGGGCTGTAGCGGCATACCGCCGCGGCAGCTTTTACCGACGGAAACCCCTATTCTGCACATCGTGGCACGGTTCGGCAGAGGCAGCTTTCCGAGGGCTGCGGCTGCGGCTTGTCGCT
>QEPC01002093.1:2386520-2404647 GCA_003113815.1 Sphenodon punctatus | reverse complement strand
CATCTGCGAATTCTTGTAGCGAAAAAAATGCAGAATCGCGGAGTACCGTGCGGAATTCTGCGAGACGCAACCTGGGATGCCGAGGTTTAGGAATGGAATCGCGGAGCGGTAACAGCTGCTGCCGCATCAGCCCTAGCTAGCACTGACCAAACACTCATGCTCTAACTTTATCACACTTTATAAACTCTTGCACTAAATTAAAGCCCAAAGGATGATATTCACATGGATTCGAATATGCTTTTAAAGCTTTATTAACAGTCTGTACCAACTAAACATAGATCGGTGGCCTCTCCACTTAATTGCAGGAGTTGCTTAACAACTGCAATATGGCAACATTGCACAGCAGCTTTTAAACTATTTACTTATTTATACTATTAAACTATTTACTTATTTATAGACTTAAAACTATTTACTTTTAAATAATCCCATTTACTTCACTGGAAATACTGTGGAGTAAGTGTTTTGAGGATTGTAGCATATGGGTTCAGCCAGAACATCACTGACTTCAATAGACTTGGGTCTGCACCTTAGGAGCAGCAATAAAGAATATCATCTTCACTGTAACCAGTAGGTAGGAATGGATTTTTTCAGATGGGCAAAATATTGTGTAGACTAGGAGGCTGAGGCTAAGCCCCTTACAGTTACAAATGTACCACTGGATTTGCTGCAAGGGGTCAGGCCTCAGTTTTATAAGGTGGGCATACAGCTGATTCAAAATAGCTGTTCCCTTTCCATGGAACAATTCCATAGAAATGGAATGACTGGCAAAAATTTCTATCAGAATTACAATCAAAAAAGTTTTAAATTAGAATTCTGATTAAAGTTTTTGGCATGTGCGCAAAATTGCTAAAGTTATTTTGATTGTTCCAATCACAAATCAGAATGGAACTCTGTCCGTTCCGATTGGACGATTGAACCTCCTGGTTCCATCAAAATTGGAACATAGGTGGAAATTCCGCTTCACCCTAGGTGAGGGCTTTGCAGCTTTCAAGAAAGGAAAGTTTATATAAAAGTGACTTTTTATTGTGGCAAAGATAGTTGAATATTGGGGAAAACTTTAGCAAGAGTCCCAAACTGGCTAAGTTTTGCTTGTAACAAAGAAGTCAGTGCCTAGGTCACAGAAGCTAACCTAACTGGATCCCTATGATAAGGTTTTGACACACTTAAATGCTGTTTATGGAACATCAAGTATTGCCAAATCTAAGTGTTAAAACCATAAGATAAGCATGACAAATTTGTGCTCTTTGTGCCTTCTACATGCAAAGTCTTTAGGGCACTGTAAACAAGTGAACTGTATTTCTCATCCTTTAAGCACAGGGCTGTCCAACACCGTGGCCACATTGGTCAAATCACCTGCCAGGAATTCACTGGCGGGCCAAACTGCACAAAAATCTGTGTGTGTGTGACCAGTGTGTGTTGTTTCTATAGTGCAGGGGTAGTCAAACGCTGTTAAAACTTATCTGCCTGAACTGTGCAAGTTAAACATGCAGACTTCGGAGCTGTGTCTGCATGACATCTTTCCCAGAAAGTATTTTTACTTTAAAATACTGATATTTAATGAAATTAGATTTTAAAGTCACAAGCTGGATGGAACACTACTGTAGGCCATATCTGGCCCTTGGTTGCCAGCTGACACAGGCCTGCTTTAAAAGCATATTAAATTCAGAACAACAGTATCGTCTGTGTTCCCTTTCCACAGGGCTCTTTAATTAACAATTAGTGTAAGCAAACATACATCCCAAGTTAAGAACAAAGGTAGTGTCATACTGGGTCAGACCAATGGTCCATCGAGCCCAGCATCCTGTCTCTGACAGCGGCCAATCTTGTTGCTTGGGAGAAGTATCCAACAGCTCACAATGGGCAATCCATTCCCTGTTGTTCCAGCCCCCAAGAGTAAGAGGTTACATTCCCCAAAACCTACTTGGCTACTAGCCATTAATGGACCTATCTTCCAATAACTTATCCAATCCCTTCTTAAAACTAGCCACACTACCAGCCTTGACCACTTTCTCTGGTGGTAAATTCCACAGATTGACTGTGTGCTGAGTGAAAAAATACCTTCTCTTTGTTTTTAAATCTACTGAGTTAATTTCATGGAGTGTTCCCTTGTTCTAGTACTGTTATGGAGCAGTTATTTACCTACTCTATTTACGTGTTCCACACCACTCATGATTTTACAAACGTCTATCATATCCTCTCTCAAAGATCTCCAAACTATCAAGCCTCTTAGTCTTTTCATACCCTTGATCATTTTTGTTACCCTTCTCTGTACCTTTTCTAGTTCTACTGTGTCTTCTCTTTTTTTAGATGAGGTGACCAGAACTGCCACACTACTCCAGGTGTGGTCGTACCATAGATTTATATAGAGGCATTATGATATTTTCAGTTTTGTTCTCTATTCCTTTCTGAAAGATTTCTAATGTTGTTTGCTTTTTTGACTGCTGCAATACAGTGGGGCCAATCCCATGGCCTGCATGTGCTGCACACAATTCCCATGTGTGCATGTGCATTGTGCCATGTAGAGGGGCTTGGGATTGTGGCTACTGAGCTAAGGATTTCAATATATTGTCCACAGTGACTCTTAAGATCCTCTTCCTGATTGGTAACTCCTAATTTAGAACCCAGCATTGTATACATTTATTATTATTATTATTATTTATTATTTATTTATACGCTGCCCTCTCCTATAAGCATCTTGAGGCGGTTAACATTTAAAAATACATAGCAACTAAAATACAATTAAAACAACCTAAAATCCCCAGATGAAAAGAACTCACCCAAACCCAACCCAACCAATCTCCCTCAGTAAAGGCCCAGCGCAACAGCCAGGTCTTACGCTGTCTACGGAAACAGGGGAGGTCGGTGGTCAGGTGGACCTCCAACAGGAGGGAGTTCCATAGCCGCAGTGCAGCCATTTAGTTTCGGTTATTTTTCCCTACGTGTATCACTTTGCACTTTTCCACTTTAAATTTCATCTGCCACTTTGATGCCCAGTCACCCAGTCTTGCAAGATGCTCTTGCAATTCTTCACAAGAACTTTGAATTGAATAACTTTGTGACATCTGCAAATTTGATCACCTCACTCTTTACTCCCTTCCCAGATCATTAATGAATATATTAAACAACACTGGTCCCAGGACAGATTCCAGGGGCGTATTTTATTTGTGGTTTTAAAAGAATGCACAATCGGCTATAATGCGCGAGATGTCATGTCTAAATCCCACCCGTGGGATTTTTACACACCGCGTGATTTCACACCATGTGTGCACTGCACACTTATGCCATCTAAAGGTGGCATAAGTGTGTGGTACTTGGATCAGGAGTTAGGGGAGGCCCTGGTTCTAGTCTCACCTTAGCCAGAAACTCAGTAGGTGACTGGGCCAGTCACAATATTCTCACAGCCTAACCTACCTCATACGGTTGTTGTGGGCATTAAATGTTGTGTTAATCACTTCTATGTGAAGTGCTCAGAGTGTCATGGCAGGGGGTGCTATATAAATTATTATTTTATAATTGTGCCAGAGCTGTGTTTTTTCCTAAATAGTCAGCTCTCTCCCTAGTTATCTTCCGCTAGGCTTCCAGCCATGGGTGATTGGTGCCTGTTGATAGTTGAGGGAGGGCACAGGAGTAGGAAGTGGGCCGGGCAATAAGTTCTAAAGAGATTCTGACAATCTGGGGTGGCATATATCCCCTATCCTTCTCCCAGTGCAGCCTCAGCCAGACACAGCTGTTGGGGAATTAACCCTCTCCTTGCCTGTTTTTGTAGTGATGGTAGGCAAGGCAACCATCACAGGCACTCTAGGAAAAGGATGGGTTGGCAAGACTGTCACTGTTACAGAGCCAGGTCCCGTGCTAAATCAGTGTTACAACCAGGGTGTGTGCTAAGGGACACACTTATTGCTAGCATGAGGTTAGCGCCTGGTGCATCTGGCAACAGCCTGGAGGAGGGGGGGACACCAAAGCACCGCTCGCTAAATCGGGTCCATACAGGCACCAAGGCAGGTTTCGGCATGAAGCCAGGAGTGGACCAAGCTGCTGCTGCTGGTTCACGATAGCACTGGGAGGGGGGAAGAAGGGTTGCAAAAGGAACTTGCACAAGAGCCAAGTGAGCAGTCAGCAAACCCTCTCCCGCAAGCCCAGCCCACCCCTCACCCTCCCAGAAAGAAAGAGGAACTTCCCATCCGCACAAGACCTAGAGGAAACAGTAGCGAGCAGCTTTCTGCAACGCGCCATGGGGCAGCCGCGGCAGCAGCCACCAGGCAGATAGATAGAGCAGCCGCCGAACGAGCAGCTGGCCATGCCGATGGCGCCTGGTGCCCATGCCCAGGGCGCCCTCCTGCTCTTCTGGGCACTGCCCCTCCTGGTGGCCCTGGCGGAGGCCGGCGCGGTCTGCCAGCAGCGCTTCCCTCTGCCCCGGGCCATCGACAACCTGGCGGTGAGCCCGAGTCACTTGCTGGTGGCGGGCGGCAGCTGCTTGTACGAGCTGGAGCCCTCGCTGCGCCGAACTGTCCGGGAGCTGCACGCCACCGGCAGCCAGGACTGCGCGCAGCCCCCGGGCACCGTCAGCAAACTGCTGCTGCCCTACGGGGAGGGCGCGCCCGGAGGCGGCTTCCTCCTCACCTGCTGGACCCTGCAGGACGGCATCTGCCAGCTGCGGAACCTCACGGGGGGAGAGCTGCTCTCCTCCGAGACCCAGGTGGCCAGCTGCCTGCCCCAGGGCTCCACGGCCGGGGTGGTGGTGCAGGGGAGCTCGGGGTCGTGGTACCTGGCCGTGGCCGCCACTTACTTCCTGGCGTCGGAGCAGAGCTGCAGCGCTTCGTCCGACTCGGCGATCAACATCCATACGCTCCAGGGCACGAATAAGTGGACCGCGGTGCTGGACGACCAGATGCTGAAGCTGAAGGAGGGAAAATACCTTTACTTCGTAGATGCTTTTCTTTGGCGGAAGCACATCTTCTTCCCTTACTATCATCACTATAACGCCAATGCTCCCGGGCAACCCAGCGTGGCAATCATCAAGCAACCAGATGGGAGTAACCCCATCTCCTTCTACGGACAGGGGTACCTGCAGTGCGCCAACAAGACCAAGATCCTCTCCTCCAGCGTCATCCTTTCAGAACAGCGGGGCTTGTGGGCAGGGGTCTTCAGCCCTCACCACCCTCTGAGATCATCCAGCACCACCGCGCTTTGCATCTTTGACCTGGAAAAAGTGATGAAGTACGCCCATAACTGTAGCTCTGAAGACTTCTCCCTCCAAAATCAGGACTCCAAACTCTGGGTGAGTCTTGGCTTTACTTTTCTTCAAGGGGCGTAGGTAAAAATCTAATCCTGCCAGGGCAATAAGGCAATCCCCCAAATTCTAAGTACATGGTAATACCTGTCCTGATAGCATCAAAACATTCTGGACTCTAGCATGGTCTGGGGTACACATGTGCACATGTGCACACAGATCCACGAGATTGTTA
Organism: Sphenodon punctatus; assembly: GCA_003113815.1. Classification (NCBI taxonomy): domain Eukaryota; kingdom Metazoa; phylum Chordata; class Lepidosauria; order Sphenodontia; family Sphenodontidae; genus Sphenodon; species Sphenodon punctatus. Next base: position 2,399,182 of record QEPC01002093.1, on the reverse strand, counting down.
CTATCAAACACCCAGTGCCTCAAATTTCATTATCTAAGTACATATCATGTTTGTTTTCTTTTGAACAAAATTAAGGAATCAGACATGTCCTGGCACCACAAGTGCCAAAATCCTACCAGACCCGTATTATTTTGTTTTTACTTGTTCACTCTAATTGTACCATAAAAATCTTAAATCTAGCATGTTCCTGTGCTGCAGCACTAAAAAAAAATAAAAAATAGCCAAGGTCCAGAGCATGAATTTTGTCAGAACCTTATGATTTTTTCATTGCGGTTTCAGGATTAACCAAGGCCTAGGAGTTTCAGGGAGATGGAAGAGTGTGAGCAACACCTACATTACCTTAACTTTGTCATTTTTGTTACTGCTTACAAATAGCTGTGCACACATTTTAGATGGCAGAGTTAAGGTTTACACAGGTGTAGTTTAATTATCACGGTAGCATCAAAATAGCACCAATTTTTGCAGGACAGTGGAGTAGGCTCAATTAAGGGATAAATACTAGGGCGTTAAAACTGAATGTACTAATCATAACTTTCCATTTTTGTTGGGGTTTCGAAAAAGAGTTGATGCGTGTGGTGCTATCTTAACTCATATTCTACATAGTTTTGTTAATGAATAGCCCTTTTCTTACAATTAATTATTGTATTAAAACTCAGGGTCTCAGAACTTTTGACGTTTGAACCCCCATCCCCATGCTGGTTCTCCGCTGTCTTTTTTTCCTTTGGTACACTGTGCACACCCACAGTTCTGAATAAATAGCAGTAATAAATACCCACCACATTATACATGCTCCAAATTCCGTAGTAAAAACCACTGTGCTTAATTTTATGTAATAGAGTCAAAGTAGTACAGTGATATCTTTATTGGACCAACTACAGTTGATGAAGTAGTTACACTTTTATGTAGTTACACTTGGAAACAGTTTAACCAGGAATGAGTTTGATTGTACTGCCAATGTGGAACTTGGTGTGGCTGTGCTATAAGTAGTACTTCTTACATATTTTGATAGTGCCCACAAAGTACTATGTGCCTCCCTGCTCTAAAGAGCTCATAGTCTACTACAAACTCACAGACAAGTTACAGCAGACTTGTTGACTCTTCAACCCCTCATTGGAAGAGTGATTGTCGTTTAGTGTTGTATGTATGTATAGAGCAGAGCAGAGCAAATAGCAGCTCAGGAGCCACATGCAGCTCTTGGGCACCTGTACTGCAGCTCTTGCCAGATGTAACTGCCTTGAGGTTAGTCTATGTGGCTCCCTCAGGGGCTTTGATTGTGGGGGAGGGATTGGGGGGAAGCTGTTCTGCTACAGGCTGAAATGAGAATGCAAGGCATTTTCACAAGAATGCTATGGGAATCTTGTGGCCCCGGTGACATCTTGTGAGATCTCACTAAGATTTTTGAGAATCTTGCAAGATTCTTGAACACCTTAAAAATGCTCTGTGCATGTGGCCACTGCAACCATTCTGTGTATGCACAGGTGTCTGCTGGCCATTTTTGAGACTCTCATGAGAATACCAGCAAGAACACCGATTCTTGCAAGATTCTTGAGATGGAAAATCTTGTCGAGAAGCTTATTCTCAATGAGATTTTCACCTAGGGCTAAATTTAATTTTAATTTTAACCCTACTGCCCCATCCCTGCAATTGGGGAAAGCTGCAATAGATGTAATGCATCTTGTGGCTCTCAGTGATGTGAAAATTCTGGTATGTGGCGTTTATGTTTGGGAACTTTGCCACCCCTACTGTATAGGGTCTGTGGCTTGCCCCAGGCTGGGATTATCATATGGCAGCCTGTATCCTTGTCAGCTGCCTCTTCAGCATCATTATTCCTTTCCCAGGACTCTCTGCGGTTTGGGGGAATACATACATGCAGTGGAAGGCACAAGTCACAAACTCTGGTTTGTTGCAATTCTTGGAACCATCCAGTGGCTTTCCGTCTCCTAATTGTGCCCTCCACCGCTACTCAAGAGTACAGTGCCATGTGCCTTATTCAAATACTGAGAACATAATGACCCATTAAACAAGTCATAGCCAGTCAAGGTTATACAATGGCCAAACATGTAGCGTGTAGCGTGTCCATTCCCACCTCCTGTCTGGTGAAAGACTCAAACAAGTGGCTCAGGAGCATGGGAGGCAGAGGGGGACCACAGTCACTGAGCGTTGTTCCAAAATTGGGTCACAGCGGCGGATCCACGCCCTCTGCATACACCGCCTATGCAAGCATCCCTCTCCAGTACCCTCAGGCCTGCATATGTCAATTCACCAAGTAGTTCGGCTCACCATGATCCCTGCTGCCCAGAACAAGCTGAACATCCTCCCGGGTCCAGATCTCATATAGGACAGTCATCTTCACTGCAATAGGCTCCATGGTCAGGTAGGGAACCTCAGCCAAGACGTTAAGCAACCGCAGCTCACACCTGTGATCCTCCTGGCACTTGTCCCGCTGTCTCCAGTAACCCCGAGCATGCAGCAGGATGGTCACAAAGGTGGTGGGGAGGAAGGGTGCCCTCTCCAAAAGGCACAGGTGGAACTCCAGGAGGCTATAAATCTTCTCCAAAGCAACACTCTCACTCGCTTCCCACGGTAGCAGCATTCCCACTGGAGGCCCATCCCTTGGAGGCCCCAGAACACAGAACCCCAACTCACTTGCCCTCCACTGGCACTCATGGCTGCACACACTATGTCCCAGGAGCAACAGGCTCTGTGACAGCACATCATAACCATCTGCCATCACACATGGACATGGGATCAGCTAACAGTAGTTGTACATCCTCTACGAGTCGCTTGTAGAGAGAGGGGCGGGGTAAAAATGTACATATAAATAAATAAGTCACAGTTCATCTAAGGTCATTGTTGCACAGACATTCCAAACTGCTGTATCCACACACGATAGAGGGCAAGAGACCAGGACATGTCCTATATGTAACAGCCACAGCAAGTACTGACTGTCCCATGGGCATGGGAGACAAATATAAGCTGACCAGGGCCCCTGCAGCCGGACTCAGCTGTGCCCTAAGGTCGCCAGATAACGGATGGCCAATCCCCACCCCCTTCCCTCTGGAATGCAGGGAAGTCTCTCCCAAGTGACCTTATTGCAGATGGTAACCTTGGGCCATTACTGATACAGGAACACCTGGCCCGACTCCACATGGTGGTCTGGGCATGCGACAGCTCCTGCAGGCACCAGCAGATTGCCAGCACGAGCTGCCGGTCCTGGCTCCACTCCTGCCGGATCTCATGCACTGTAAAGGGAGATGGAACAGTGGAAGAACCTGTCCAGCTCCTTGTGAAACAGCTCTTTGTGCCTCGCATGGCCAGACAGAAGGTTGTTACCGTGGACCAACATGTAACCACTCCACCAGTCCTTTGCCTGCTGCCGGCACTGGGACATGTCCCCTATTGTGCCCTAGCCACACCATCCCCTTGGAGGTGTCTGGCTATACCGATTCATTTCGAGAGCATCTCACAGGTTTCTCCTGCATTTTGTCCTCCCCCCACAGGCAGATGTTGGCCCTGGTCTCTTCTTGGGCCCAGGGCATGCCCTTGGGTGCAGGGCCTGTAGAGGGTGCGGCTTGTGTGGCTGAGGCTCGCAAAGATGGTCTCCTGATCTGTCTGTGGGTGGGACGGGGAGGACTGGTTCGCAAGTGGCCGCTGTGCCACTCTGGCCATCATGGTGCCATTTCTCCATGGCACCAGCAGACATGTCCCCTGGGTGGGTGTGAGGCCAGAGATGTGTGTGGGGCCTCCCCATACACGGATTTGCCTGCCTCCACACGGAGCATCCTGACTTCCTCTGCTGCTCTGTGTGAATGGCCATGGGTGAGTGGTGCATGGGTCATGGGAGCACACACACACCCCACACCACCTTCAGACAGGCATTTGGCTGAGTTTGGGATGGGTGGACCTGCATGGTAGCATTTTGTCTAAAAATGGCCTAAGAGATTACAATTTAATGCATAGTAGGTTACCAGATAAGACTCTGTAAAAAGATAAGAGTTAGAGAAGTACATCAACAGGACAAATTTAAAAGAGGGTCTTGTGAGATTAACGCACCATAGTTAAGAATCTGGAACTATAGTTTGCAGATGGAAAAGTCAGATTGAAACAAATTGAGGCAGTAGTTTTACAGGGGAGACATTTCAGTTTAAAAGTCTGGGTTTGTTTTATGCCTGTGTGACAGAGTGAAACATTTGGCAAATTATACATTAAGATGCCTCTTATGTGAAGCATTAAAAACCTAAATGGCTGTGACTATTACTGAATGCTAAGAGCATTTTTCTGGTCTAATGCCTGTTGTTTAATACACATAAAAGGTCATAATTGTGTGCTCTTGGTGCTTTTGCCCATTAATTTAATATCAATAGGAACTGAGTTAGTCAGGGCTGTGAATGACCCTTAATTTATCAAACATTTTATCAGGACTTTGAACCAAATTCTTAGCTGGTGTAGACTGGTGCACCTCCATTGAATTTAAGGCACTGAACTAAATGGAGTGGCACCATTTACAAAGAATCTGACACAATGCTTTACAGGCATGAAATATTGAGCATTTGAAATAACTTAGCTTGTGCCTTCTCTACTAGACTGAGTCTATTTCCACCAAAATCACCAACAGTCTTCTCTTAGCTAACTCTACAGGCCTCTACTCCATTCTTGTCCTGCTTGATCACTCTGCCACCTTTAACACTGTCGACCACTAGGGATGGGCGAATGCGGTTTGGAAGTTAGGACTTTGGACCGAACTCAGTCTGTTAGGTCAACCGAACCGAACTTCCAAACCGAACTCGAATTTCAAACCGAACCGAATTGAATTTCCGAACTCCGTTCTGTTCGCCCATCCCTAGTGGCAATACACACCAAAAAAACTGGTTTTGAATGGCCGAACTTGGTTCAGAATTTGACTGAACTTGGTCTGTTCGGTTGACCGAACAGAACTTCCGAACCAAACTCGAATTTCAAACCAAACCAAATTTCTGAACTCGAATTTCAAACCGAACCGAACTGAATTTCCGAACTCCGTTCTGTTTGCCCATTCCTATCGACCACGCCCTCTTCCTTGAGTCACTTCACTCCCTGTGTTTCTGGTGCTCTTTTTCTCTCTCTTTAACTGTTCAATGTCTCTCTTGCTGGACTCTGTCCTTGGTCCTCTTCTTCCTTTACATTCTATTCCTGGGCAAGCTCGTTGAATTTCACAGCTTCCATTTTCACCTGTCTGTTGACAACACTCCAGTCTTATCTCTCCACCCCCACTTTCTCTCCTTCCATCCGGTCTTGCATCACCAACTGTCTCCATGACATCTCTGCTTGGATGTCTTGGATGTCAGCTCCATTCAGGCACCATTCAGCCTGTCCCCCAGGAATGTATCCTGGGGGGTCATCTTTGACTTCCCACTCTCCTTTGCACTTCAGATCCAGGCTGTTGCTAATGCCTATTGCTTCATTGATAAAAATCCAGCCCTTCCTTAAGCTTCCACTGTCAAGACTCTACTCCATGCTCTAGTCATCTTTTGCCTTGACTACTGCAACCTCCTACTAGCCTATCTTGCTCTCACCTTGCCCCTCTCATTTCTGTCTAACACTCCACTACCAAGGTCATCCACTTTGGCCATCCCTTTAATCATGTTCAGCTCTTCTTTTCTCCCTCTACTGGATTCCTCTACCCGAACATGTTAAGCACAAGCTCCTTATCTTTACCTTCAAGGCTCTTTGTGGCCTTGTTCCCCCCTACCTTGCTGCAATTGTTTCCCACTACAATCCCACCTAGGAGATTCACTCCTCCTTTGCCACCATCCTCACATACCCCAGTGTCTCCCACTCCTGGAAATGTTTTTGCCCCTTCTCCCATGGTGACCCCTATTCCTGGAACCCTGCTCCTGAATGCAGTTGCTCTCCTCTCTCTCTCCCTCCCTCCTAAAAACCTACTTTTTATTCAAGCTTTCCCTACCTCCTCACCCCCACAGATTGCTCACTATGCACCTTTCTATTGTTCTATCATTCAGGGTCTCCCTTCTCCTGTAACTAAGCTAGGCATGTGAACCTGTGAATTCTCAACTTTATGAATGTATCCCTCCATGTCTCTCCCATTGTTCCCCTCTCCCTTGTCCTTCCTCGATTGCAAGCCCCTCAGGGCAGGGATCTATCCTTAGTTAATAATTGTACAGTGCTGCTGCCAGGTACACTGGTGGCACTATATAAATAATAAGTAATAATAATAAATATTTGGCCTTGTGGAGTCAGTTTTTGTTTGAAGAAAGAATTTAGGCTTTCAAAATAAATGTACAGGAAGTCCAGACACTCATTGCATATTATCAGACTGTGAGGGGGTTATGCGTGCTGTTTGGCAGAAGTATAGGCTTTCAGAGCCAATGTATTTCACTTGTCATGGGTCACTAATGACTGACAGTCAATTGTCATAGCACGTTTAGGATTGTACTGTGAATATTTGCATCCAAACTTGAATGAGTTCTTAGTTCTCTTTTGTGTCAAAGTTAAGCCACAAGTAACCATGTAAGCTTTTGGATAATTGAATCCTAGCAAAGATTTTTCCTGAGCCTTCCATCTTGACTAGGTATTTTTGTATAAGACTTTTGAGATGAGCAAGTGAGAGAGCTTTTAAAGAAAGAAACCCCTTCTGCCCCACCGTGTGGTAACCTCCACAGCAGCACTTTGAATGGTGGGTGCTGTTGCCCATCACACACTGCCACGTCACAGCCAGGGGAAGGATTTTGGTCAGGCCAGGTGAGAGAGACAGGGCATGATAGGACAGCACTTGTGTGGCCAGTGCCTTAGCCCACCCCATACCGTGGCTGGAGATCAGAGAATGACCTGGGCACCCAGCTGCCCCGCTGGAGGGCCAAACATCTGCCCAGTTCCCCGCACTCACCCCGCAGTGTGGTGACAGCGCTTGTCTGCCATGGGGCTGTGCACCCTATTGCTTAAAAATTGTCATTTCCTACATATTTGTCATGAGTCCAGTATCCTGATTACATTGCTGACAATTATTTTGAAGAAACCTACAGGATGCTTCAGAGAGATTTTGCAAGTTTCAGTCATGAATCTTCTGAATGAAAAACTAGAAAGAAAAAGTTACTTCAAGGGAAAAACTCTATTCTGATGGTCCTGGATAGAAAGTGTTTGCTAATTAATTATTTAAAGGGAATGAGCACACCGAAGGAAATGGAGTGTGAGGTCTTCCTGATAGTTGTGTATGCTGAGCGAATACAGGAACTCTATTTTGCAACAGACTGCTTGGTCAAAATAAGCAAGAAGCCACAATTCTTTCCTCAAGAGGTCACATTCAAAAATATATAAGCAAAATCAAGCCAGATAATACATATATGAATACATTAACAGCAGCGGATTCCTAACATAAGGAAGCTGAAAATGAAGCATAATCAAGGATTTTTTCTGAACACACTTCACTCAAAGGGTTGTAAAAATAGGATATGCTAAAATAAAAAGCAAGGTGATTAGAGCATATATTATTTAATTTAGAGGACTATGAAGGAGTGCAGAATAAAGCTGAAAAATGGGATTTAAGAACTAAAAGGGGCTTCCATATTGGTCAGGGTGGCCGTTTCTTGAACATTTCTTGTTTTTAGGGTTATTGGGAATGCTGTAGAAGAGAGGAACATGGAAGAAAGAAAAGGAAATGGATACTCAAGTAAAAGGGCTACTCTGACTAAATACATTTTAGAACTGATTGAAGATTGGTTGTATTTATAAGATAAGATAAAAATTTATTTACGACCCAGGCCATATGAGTCAAATTTAACATAAAAACAAACAAAAAGTACAATGTATTACAAACATTTAAGACTTATTATAAAGGAATATCTTCCTTAGTGCAACTTGTATGTCACATACCCACTACAGAAATATACTCCGATCAAAACTGGTTGTATATGCAAGAAAGAGTCTGGGAAGGCCCCCGAGTGCTATGAAACATCATTAGTCACAGTGAAATAAGTAAAAGGGCTGGTTGCAAAATAAATACACATGATAAAAGATGAGAATGATGAAACAGCTGCTGCTGCATCCTGGGAGAGGGAAAGGCAAACAGTTGGTTGTCAAAGAGTTAAGGCAAACCTTTGGTGCCCCAGCAAGCTATTTTTGAAGAGAACTCTGAAGAATGATGTGATGCTACTTATCTCCTGAGAATACTTTTTATAACAAAACTCTGTGACTACACTAGAATGCCTGTACAATTCCTTTTCCCTTCCAGGATATAAGTGCGCAGAATCTGCAAGGCATTTTCTCAGTCTGTCTTCCCAGCACCACAGTACAATGCAGCCTCAAAAGGTCATGATGATCCTGGAAGTCAAATATTACAACATATGGCGACATCCTTGCACCTTAGTCTTAAAGTTAAAATTACCTTAAAGGGATACTAGTTGAAGTTTCTAAGTGCCTGCAATCACATGGTTCCCTTCTCTAAAATAGAGCTCTGTTTTACAGAAGCCTCACTTCTAAAATGATTTCTTTGCATTCCTGTGCTGACCCATGACTGTCTCTCTTTCTTCAGATGAATGAATACTGTTTTTTCTTAATACCAAAACTAATCAAGTCTATGTGAAATGCGCTTCCTCCAAATTAATTTATGTTGCAGAAAAATATCTAAATAGAGACTGGCTTACGTTGCAGAAAAGTGTTCTTTTTGAATGGACGGATGTGGTTAAGGCACTTGATTGAGACACAAGAGATCGAAGTTGAGTTCCCAGCTCTTCCACACACTCCTAGTCTGAACTTGGGCAAGTCACTGCATCTGTCTGTGCTTCAGTTCCCCATTTATACAAGATGGATGATAATGTCTCCTTTCTTATAGAGGTACTTCCTGGAATGGAGCTATTTGCCCCCTTCCAAATTCAGTGAGACTCTATGCACCCATCTTGCTGTGCAAAATAGCTTGCAGAATTGGGGCTTTAGATTCAGAACTTTTTGAGGAAGGGAATGTCTTTTACTACATATTTGTACTGCACCTTAGATAAATAATGGAGGGCAGTACTCCAGGCAACACTATAAAATACAATTACAAATAGACTGTAGGATACCTAGGAATTTCCTAGAGTGCTATTCCTTTTATATTGAAGTTGTACATTCTCTTGCATAAATTAATATACTTTTAGAGCCCAGGCTCAATAAAAAAATTCAGATATCATGTTGTTGAAAAATTAAGAAAAGGAGAACGTAAGTAGTGCCATACTGGGTGAGACCAATGGTCCATCAACCCAGCACCTGTCTTCAAAAGTGGCCAACCTCAGTCGCTTGGAAGAAGTACCCAGCAGGTCAAAATGGGGTGATTTGTTCCATGCTGTTCACTCCCAGCTCCCAACAGTAAGAGGTTAAGTTCCCCAAAACTTACCCAACTAATAGTTGCTAATGGACCAGAATAGCTCCAGAAACGTGTCCAATCCTTTTTCAAACTCGGCTATACTAATGGTCTTGACCACATCTTCTGACAACAAATTTCACAACTTAGTTGTGCATTGAGTGAAAAAAAATACTTTATTTTATTTGTTTTAAATCTGCTACCTGTTCATTTCATGGGGTGTCCGTTAGTTCTAGTAGTATTTGAGAGGGTAAATAACAGTTCGCTATTTACTTGTTCCACACCTCATGATTTTACAAACTTCTGTCATATCCCCTCTCAATCGTCTCTTCTCCAAGCTGATGAACCCTAACCTATTTAGCCTCTCTATGTAAGGGAGACAATTCCAGAAGAGTAGCCATGTTAGTCTATAGCTCTAAAACAGCACACACAAAAGAGTCTTGTGACACCTTAAAGACTAACAAGAAAATCTCTTTATTTTGGCATGAGCTTTTCTCAGCAAGAGCTGACTTCTTTTATCATTTTTGTTGCCCTTCTCTGTACCTTTTCTGGTTCTACTATATATTTTTTGAGATGGGGTGCACAGAACTGCACACAATACTCAAGGTGAGGTCGCACCATAGATTTATATTATAATTATAATTAATAATAATTAATCTTTATTTTTATATAGCGCCCCCCCTCCACAGCACTCAGAGCATTTTACATATAGTTAATAAACCCAAATGAATAAATATTTTATTTAAGAAAAAAAGATAGAGGCATTATGATAGTTTCAGTTTTATTCTCTACCCCTTACGAATAATTCCTAACATTTTGTTTGCTTTCTTGACTGCCACCTCACACTGAGCTGAGGATTTCAATGTATTGTCAACAATAATGCCAAGGTTCTTTTCCTGAGTGGTAACTCCTAATTTAGAACCCGTCATTATGTACATATAGTTTGGATTGTTTTTCCCTATGTGCATCATTTTGCACTTGTCCACATTAAATTTCATCTGCCATTTAGATGCGCAGTCACCTTGTCTCACAAGATCCTCCTGCAATGCTTTACAGTCTGCTCATGTTTTAACTACCTTGAATAACTTTGTGTCATCTGCAAATTTGATCACATCACTCCTTACTCCCTTTTCCAGATCATTAATGAATATACATTAAACAAAACCAGTCCCAGTACAGATCCCTGGGGGACTCCACTATTTACTTCTGTCCATTGCAAAATCTGACCATTTAGTCTATTCTTTGTTTCCTATCCTTTAGGGATGGGACTCTGGGCAAAATTTTGGTTTCGGTCAATTTCAGTTTCAGTTCTCATGTATTTTGGTTCTTTTTCGGTTTCGGTACTATCAGATCTTTTGCATTGATTTTTGTACCAGATTTTTAACATTGTCCCAACGGGGGACAAACTGCAATGTTAAAAATCCAGTACAAAAATCAATGCAAAAGATCCGATAGTACCGAAACCGGAAAAGAACCGAAATTTCGGATTAATCCGAAATGGCCATTTTCAGGTACTTTCAGTTTTATCCAGACCCGAAATTCCCAGCCCTACTATCCTTTAATCAGTTACCAATCCACAATAGGACACTGTCTCCTGTCCCATGACTTTTTAAATTCCTCATGAGTCTATTACTACTACTACTACTACTCATTTTTATAGCGCTACTAGGCATACGCAGCGCTTTACAGCCATAAATTTTTGGAGACAGGTCCCTGCCCAGTGGTCTTACAATCTAAGATGGACAAGGGGGAGGGGAACAAGGGTGAGAGACAGGGTATTTTCAGACGTTACGCCGTCCCGATTCCCCACGGTGGATCTCCGGTGGGGGTGAACAGAACAACCACCCCCCATGGCCAATAAAAGCCCTGAACAGACGTGCCAGGTAATCCCGGCGGGGAATTGGGGAGGGGGAGGGGATGCATGGTGCAACGTGCGGCCACACGGCCCGCTCCCCCACCGCCCGCCCTCTGGGGAGATGGGCAGGTGCCGCGGCCAATGATGAGAGGTTGTGACTTGCCCAAGGCCACCCATGGTTCATGCCTAAGTCAGGATTTGAACCCTGGCTTCCCAGGACCAAGTCCAACACTTTATCCACTACCACCGCTGCCTCCTATCCCATGACTTTTTAATTTTGTCAAGAGTCTCTCATGAGGGACCTTATCAAATGCTTTCTGAAAATCCAAATACACTATGGGTGTTAATAGATGTGCAGACAGCATGCCAACTACATGAGATGGGGGGCTACGGCTGGGCCAGATCAGGGAACTGAACAAACATCCCCTCATATCAACCCTGTCATGAGGGACAGCTATGGATGCTCATAATAGACAGCCATAGCAGCTGCCATGGCAACCTTCATGCCAAGCCCACGATGGCAGCATGAACACACGCGGTTGCCTGTTATGGCCCACCTGGGCGACCCTTGGGTCCGGACTGTGGGCCCAGTTCCTTCCGGGCCCACGTTCCTGAGCAGCTGCCTACCTGGTTGGGGGTTTTAGAAGGCCCACATCTGGTGACCCACTAACAGACACACGGGTTAGACACTGGCTCAGGTGGGTCATAATGGGCCAGCATCATGTCTGTTAACATGCTATTGTCGAACAGCTCACCCCGATTCACATACTTATTTACACCCTCAAAAAATTCCAATAGATTAGTGAGGCACAAGTTCCCTTTGCTAAATCCAAGTTGACTCTTCTCCATTAAGCCATATTTATCAATATGCCCAGTAATTCTGTTCTTAATAATCGTTTCCACCATTTTACCTGGCATAGACATCAGACTTACTGGTCTGTAGTTTCTAGGATCACTTCTGGAGCCCTTTATTAAATATTGGCATTACATTCACTACTCTCCAGGCCTCAGGTACAGTGGCAGATTTTAGCGATAGGTTACAAATTACAGGTCTGCAATTTCATATCTAGATTTTTCCAATTATTGTTATGACTTATTTTACTGTTTTATATATCCATTTCTTGTTATAACCAGTGGTTAAGACAAATAACTATGATGAATGAATTTCATATCTGAGTTCCTTCAAAACTCTGGGGTGAAAATACCATCTGGTCCCAGTGATTTGTTACTATTTAGTAGGGGTGGGAAACCGGTAGAATCCGGTATCCGATAATGCCGGTATTGGGTGTACCGGCATTATCGGATTCGACCTGGTAATCCGGAGCCGGTACCAGATTTTGGGGTACCGGATTTTTTTGCATTGCAGCCATTGCAGCGCCCAGAAAGCCCCCAGCAGGCATTGCAGCGCCCAGAAAGCCCCTCCAGGTGAGCAGGGCCCCACCCCATAGCCACAAGCCAAAGGTGCACGCCCGCGCCCAG
>QEPC01002093.1:2368806-2386420 GCA_003113815.1 Sphenodon punctatus | reverse complement strand
GCAGCCTGGGAGGGGGAGGGAATTAATATTTCATTGGTTTCAATGGGAACACAGCGCCCCATTGAAACCAATGAAATAAAACCGGTACCGGTTACCGGATTTAATCCGGGAATCCGGTTTTCTTAGAACCGGTAACCGGTAAATCCGGTAACCGGTAATGGGCCCAGGGTCCCACCACTACTATTTAGTTTGTCAATTTGTTCTAGAACCTCTTCCAGAGTCACGTTGATTTGTGACAACTCTTCCAATACATCACCTACAAAGAACAGTTATAGTGTGGGTATCTCCCCAACATCCTATGCAGTGAAGACCGAATCAAAGAATTCATTCAGCTTTTCTGCAATGGCCCCATCCTCCCTTAATGCCTCTTTTACCTCCTGGTCATCTAATGGTCCAACCGACTCTCTAGTAGGCTTCTTGCTTCTGATGTACTTTAAAAAGTCTTTATTATTAGATTTTGCCTCTTTAGAAACTCTTCAAATTCTCTCTTGGCCTGCCTTATTATCGTTTTACATCTAATCTTATAGTCTTTCCTATTTTCCTCATTAGGACTAGTTTTCCATTATTTAAAGAATGTCTTTTTGGCTCTAATAGATTCCTTCACATCACCATTTAGCCACGCTGGCAGACGTTTGGTCCTCTTGCTACCCTTTTCAAATTGTGGAATACATTTAATGTGGGCTTCCAGGATGGTGTTTTTAAATAGTCTCCAGACATCTTGTAGACATTTAACCCTCACAACTGCTCCTTTTAGTTTCATTCTAACTAGCGTCCTCATTTGAGCATAGTTTCCCTTTATAAATTAAATGTTTTGTTTATCATTCTCCCTCCAGTAATTTATTTATTTATTTATTTATTTATTTATTTTAAAAATGTATACCCCCCGCCACCTCCTGCCACAGGCAGCTCGGAGCGGCTAACAACACAAGTTAAGACTAGATCTAAATTAGCTCCTCCTCTCATTGGTTCCAGGACCAGCTGTTCCAAGAAGCAGTAATTTATGACATCTAGAAACTTTACCTCCATATCACACCCAGAGGAGACATTCACCCAGTCAATATTAGATTAAAATCACCCGTTATTATTATGTTTCCATCTTTAGCACTCTGTCCAATCTCTGTTAGCATTTCTTAGTCAGTCTCACCGTCCTGATCAGGGGGACAGTAGTATAGCCACACTGCTATACACTTTGCCATTATGCATGGAGTTTCTAGCCATAGAGATTCCAGAGTACAGTTCACTTCCTGTAAAATTTTAATCCTACTTGAGTCAGTGCTGTCTTTAACATATAGAGCCACCCCACCACCAGCTCAGTCTACTCTGTCTTTTTGATATATTTTGCACCACAGTATTACAGTGTCCCATTGGCTAGCCTCATTCCACCCATTCTCTGAGATGCCTATTATTTCTAGATCTAGATCTTCATTTAATACCATACACTCTGATTCTCCCATCAATAATGTGGTTGTGTTTGGGATGCAGTCCAAATGCCCCTGAAACTGCTGAGCCACCACCCATTCAATAACTTTCCCTAAAAAGGTTAGAGACTGGCCAATAGCTGACAAGGAAGTCAATGTCAAGTGATGGCTTCTTGAACAGAGGTCATACCACAGTCTCCTTAAGGCATCCTGGCACTCTGCCCTCCCTAAGGGAAGCATTGACCACACCTGCCAGCAACAGCCCCAATGTCTCTCAGCTGGCCTTAACCAGCCAGGATGGGCACGGATCCAGTTCACAACAGCTGCCCCAAGGACATCCCCTGCATCAGTGGGCAACACCCACCAAAACTGATCCTATAAAACTGGACAAGACACTGGTTCTCCTACCGTGTCAACCACGGCATTGAAGTCATGGTGAATGTGAGTGATTTTATTTGTGAAATAGTCAACAAACAAGTTACGGCGAGCACCGGAAGATTCCAGTTCCAGGCTGAGGGAGGCCAGACTGACCAGCCCCCTCACCACCCGGAAAAGCTCAGCTGGATGTGACTTTGTAGATGCTATGAGAGCAGCAAAGAACCTTAAGGTTATTGAACGAGTAGTTGCCCAGCAGCTTCAGGCTCATTTCAGTGCTATACATCCCTGGACCTATTTCAGCCAGGTTTTCATCCCAGGTATAACACAGAGACTGCACTTATGGCCTTGGTCAGTGATCTACACCTGGAGGTTGAAACTGGGAACTGTCCCCTGTTGATATTGTTAGACCTTTCAGCAGCCTTTGATATAGTTTATCATGAGGTGTTGTTGATACGACTGTGGAACTTGGCAGGGGTGAGCAGGACTGGTTTTGAGTGGTGCTGTTCATTCCTGTCAGGGAGGTTCCAGTGGGTGGCGATGTGGAATTACTCATTGTCCCAGTTGGGACCTCCCCTGTGGTGCCCCATAGGGTTCCATCTTGTTCAATGTGTATCTGAGGCTGCAGGGGGAGATCATTTGGAGGTTTGGAGTGAAATGCCATCAGTATGCTGATGACACCCAGCTCTACCTCTGTTTTTCATCCAATTCAGGTCCTGCAGTCTTAGTATGCTTACACAATGCCTGGCAGCTGTTTGGAACTGGATGTGGGTGAGCTGATTAAAGCTGAATCCAGACAAGACTGAAGTGGTGAGGCTTGGGACCCCTGTCACTTGAAGGGGCTTGGAACCCCTGTCATTGAAGGGGTCTGGCCCCTACTAGTTGTTACTCAGGTTAGTAGTCTTGGAGTGCTTCTGGACTCCTTGCTGAGCTTGGAACATCAGGTTGTGGCAGTGGTCAGGAGCGTTTTTCACCAACTTAATCTGGTGAGGAGGCTGCGGCCCTTTCTTTCTGACTGAGATCTGGCCACCATTGTCCAAGTCATCATTACCTCAAGTCTAGATTACTGCAGTGCTCTCTATGTCCGGCTGCACTTGATTAATGTTCGGAAGCTGCAGCTGGTGCAGAACATAGAGGTCCAGCTTCTTTCGGGGGTGGGCCGCCATGAGCACATTACACCTGTGCTTTACAGTTTCTACTGGCTTCCTATAGCTTTCTGGGCACAATTCAAGGTGTTGGTTTTGACTTTTAAAGTCCTAAATAGCCTGATTCCCACATGTCTGAAAGACTGCCTTTCCTACCATGCTCCGCTGCAACCCCTGCCATCAGTTGGGAGTGCTCTGTTGTAGGTACCACCTGCCAATTGTGTCCATACAACAAGGGCCCACAGAGAGGCATTCTCAGGGCGCTTTTAAACAATCCCGCTCACAAGCAGGATCGTTCATTCTACCGCATCTCCCTCCCGCCTTCCTCTCTACGACGTGTCTGATGTTCAGAAGAGCATCAGACACAGTGTAGAGAGTATGTGCGCATGCGTACTCTGCCAGGAAACCCGGAAGTGCGGGTTAAAGCCGGCACATCGGTGATCTGCCTTGAAGAGGGCAGGATCGCTGGGCCGGCTTGACGTGGGGGAGACGCGGCTGCACTCCGCGTCTGGCTTTTAAACGGACGGTGTCAATGGCGGCTGTTAAAGGGCTCAGCCGCCATTTCCATCTCATTTAAAAGCGCCCTCAGTTGCCCCAGTATTATAGAACTCCCTTCCCCGAAGGTCTGTCAGAGCCTGAGCATATGCCAGAGACAGTGTAAAACTTCTTTTTGGCAAAGCATTTGGCAGGCGGGCATAGGGGTTGGGGTGGGTGGGTATTAAGGGCGAGCATGGGGTTTTTTTTTAAAAAGAGAGTTTATTGTATTTTGTGTTATTAATTATATAAGCTGTCCTGAGCCTTAGGGAAAGGGCAGAATAGAAATTGAAATAGATAAAATAAAATAAAATAAATAAATACATCGGAATTCTTGGTGTTCAGGATTCTTCGTCAAATGACCAGGTTCAAAATTTAGAGTCTAACATAAGTCCTAGCAGCAACCTTTCTCCATGTTGTCAGAGCAAGCAATCCTACTCTTTGGGTAATTTCAGACGTTACGTGCTCCCAGGTCACCACAGTGGATTCCCAACCGTGACGAGCCGGCCAACCCCCTCCCGTGGTCCAGGAAAGCCCCGAACAGACGTGATGGGAGCGGGACAATGGGAAGGAAACGGGCAGCCAGACCACGTCCCAGGGCAGTACAACAGACATTACACTGATGCTGGACCGTGGTCAGAACACCCAGAAGCCACCGGGGGGGGGGGCAGGAGGCAGACATGGACAACAGAGGGCAAACGAAGCCAAAAGCGCCAAAAGGCAATGCCCACACAAGGGAAAGGGGAAGGGAGGGGGAGGAGGGCAGGCCAGGAACAGGCCAGGACACGGTGAAAGGCACCCAGAACCCCACTAACAGCACAGGCAGCATGGACCACCCAAGAGCAACACAGGCAGCCCANGGGAAGGGAGGGGGAGGAGGGAGAAGAGCTGTCGAGGCGGCACATACAAAAGGGACAGGGAAGCCACGGACACAGCAAAACACAAACCACACACACACACGCCCGGGCGAAAACACACCCAAATGAGAAAGGAAGGAAAGGGGGAGCACACAGGGAAACAGCAACGCAGGACAGGGAATGGACAGACACCCAGGAAGGGACACGCACACCGGGTGCCGCGTACAGCCAGGAGCAGCTGCATGGAGAGGGGGAAGGGGGACAGCACCCCAGGAAGGCCAACACACACAGCACCACAGACATGGGGAGGGGGAGCCCCGGGCCAAGGAAGCGGAGGGGACCAGGCCAGGAACAGGCCAGGACACGGTGAAAGGCACCCAGAACCCCACTAACAGCACAGGCAGCATGGACCACCCAAGAGCAACACAGGCAGCCCAAGTCACAACAGCCAGCGACACCAGCTCCGGTCTGGTGGGCTCCGACAAGGTATAGTCAGCAGCAGGGGGCCAAGCCAAGTGCCCAAGCTCCAACAGGCAGTAATACGCTGTCCCACGCGACCGCTGGTAGCCACGGGCTCCGTGGATGTAGCCAAAGAAGGAAACAGCCAGGGCAGGGGCCCCCTCCTCCAGGCAGGTTGTGAACCTGGCCAGACTACACACCAAGAGGGCCGACACGGTCTCCGCCGGGGACCACGCCACATTCCGTATCTCCGGAATGCACCCATCAGGAAAGGGATGGAGGACCAGCACCTCCGCATGGAGACGGCAGTCGCGAGCACTGGCTTCATAGCCAAAGTAGTGAAGGCCGGAGCTCAGACTCGCCTAGGCACCAGGAAGCATATCCGGGCAGCACAGGAACAGCTGTATGGCCAGGGAATGCCACAGGTCAGCTAGGGCCATGGTCTCCTGGTAGGTCCAGCTGTGGGGGGTGCCAGGTGATCCGGGGCACGGGAGCCGCAGGGCAGCACAGTCGGCCATGGTCCAGCAGACAGAGGGTCTGCCCAGAAAGGAATGAGGGGCCCCACGTTCCCATGTGGGCTGGGGAGGGAAGCAGGGGATCTCCAAGGACACGCAATAAACCCGCAGGTCGCAACATGGGACGGCTAGCGAGCAATGCGTGGGGAGTGGACCCAGCACAGCTGCAGGAACAGAGTGTGGAGACAGTCCAGCAAGCACTGATAGCAGGGAGGTGATGACAACAGGCAACCAGCTGTGGACCACACAGATGGGTGCATTTGGGCCCAGGGCACGAGCCCCCATAACGGGAGGTCAGGTGCACCTGGGCGTGTGTGTGCCCTCAGCAGTCACACACCAGTCACCGGCCAGCTGGTGGCGGGACGGGAGGCCGAGAGCGGCCAATACGGGTGTGCCAGGGCCTGCCCCACAGGTGCACGGGCGGGGCTCAGAGCAGGGGCGGACCCGGGACACATGGACAGGAGAGCCGTGCGCTGGACCACACCATGGGCACGGTCCACCATGGACACGGGCCAGAGGGGTGCATGTTGAATGCACCTGGGGCTATGTGCGGAGTGGTACCGGGAGCACACCGACCTGCGGCTCTCCGCAGACCTGCTCCACCTGAGTGCTCACATCCAGGGGTGCCTGACCAGGAGTGCTGTGGCTGCCTGGCATGTCCACCACGGGCACCGGCGCTCCCAGGCCAGGTGCAGGGCCCAGTGGGCATCGGGGGTGTACCAATGTGCCCTGCACCTTGCCTGAGGGCAGCCAGCTGCTCTTCAGGAGGCAGCCAGGTGACGCTACTGGTGCCGGGCAGCCATGGGAAGCACTGCCGTGCTTGCCATGCCCACACAAAGGCGGCTCTGGGTAACGGAATGGGCACAGGACTGGTGGGCCAGGGCCCTGGCATGGTGGGACAATGCAGCATGGAGGGCACACTTCCGCATGGACAGGCGGTGCCTCCTGCGCCTCACAGAGCTGTTGGTGCCCTGACTGGAGCAGCCGCACACCCCCATGCGCACCCCCATACCCGTGGTCCAGCGCATGGCCACAGCTGTCTGGGCACTGGCAACACCTGATTCCTACCGGTTCGTAGCGCAGCACTTTGGTGTGGGACTGAGCACTGTCACGAGCATCCTCCATGACTTCTGTGAGGCTGTGCTCCTGGACTGCGCGATCCAGCTCATGGACCAGGAGGCCATGCTGGCCGGTTTCGAGGTTGGCGGCTTCCCCAACTGTCTGGGCACTGTGGATGGCACCCACATTGAGATCCTCCGCCCCACCAACAGGGATACTGGCGAATACATCAACCGGCACGGGTACCATTCCCTGCAACTCCAGGCGGTTGCGAACCACTGGGGCCTGTTCACGGACATCTTCACCAGCCACTCCAGCTGCAGCCACGATGCCCGGATCCTTGCCATCTCACCCCTCTATGCATGGATGTACCAGGGGTCTTTGCTGACATGAGGATGTCCAGGATCGAGGGGGTGCTGATGCCCCCCTGCATCCTGAGGGACCCTCCTCTGCTGGCTCATGAAGGCATACCCGGTCCCCAGGAACCCTGTGGCGGCGCTGTTCAACGCCCGGCTATGCGCCTTGAGGACCGTGGTCGAGAGGGCCTTTGGTACCCTCAAGCAGCGCTGGAGGTGCCTTGCTGGACTTCACTGTGGAGACCTCGGCCTTCATGATAAGTGCCTGCTGTGTCCTGCACAACATTTGTGAGACCGATGGGGCCGCCTTGGAGTTCCCCATGCCCCGGTGGCCACCAGGACCCGTGCCGCTTTATGCGAATGCTGAGAACCCGCAGGAATACCGTTATGCCAAGTGGATCTGCGCTGCTCTGGCAAGGCGTATATCGAGTGAGGCTGGGACCTGAGCATGCTGGGCCAGCCCTGCCCCCCTCCCGACCCCCTGGGGCTGCCACGGGACGCCCCCGGTCCCCAAGACCCCACCCCGTCCGCACGGGCGGCTCATAGCACCGGCCGTCCCAGCACCTCTGCTCGCGGCAGGCCCCACCTGTCATCGTGCCTCACCCGAGCCGATCCCCCGGCTCCTTTCCGATACCGTTAATCACACAATAAAGCAGTTGGTTGTGCATACCTGCTCATTTATTGTCCATTAGGTGCCCCCTGTCCCTTCTACCTCTCCCCTCCCCCCCCCCACAGCTGCTCCCTGGGTTGCCCTACCACCCCCGGCCCCCGACACTGCTGCTTCCTGAGCTGTCCTTTCAGCCACCTTGTGGGCGCCATGGAGCTCTGGAAGCTCTCCTCATCCCCCTCTGTCGGTATCCCCTACCGTGTCCTGGCCGGCCTCTGGGTCTGGCCCACCCTGTGCAGCAGGGATGGGGGGCAGGGGCAGTGCTGGCGGTGCCAGAGGGGCCCCCCTGGGCGACTGCTTCCTCCGGAGTCCGAGTGGGACAGGGAGGCAGATGCACGGGGCCAGCAGCTGTGCCGGTGGCTGGGGCGGTGGTGAGGGTGGTGGGGTCACTGCGGGAGGCTGCTAAGGCCCTGGAGCCAGTATTGTGCTGGGCAGAGTGACTGCCATGATGTAGGCACTCATGCTCCCTGCATGCAGCAACAGTGAGGTGCCAATGTCCAGGGACCTGTCCATCTTCCATGTGTGCTCTGTGCCCAGCCGATCTATGGTGTCATATAGCAGCCCCAACATCTCTATCTGCCTCGTGTGCTCCTGGCACTCTCGGCTCCGTTCCTGGTGCATTTCCGCTGCCAGCTGCCTGTCCTTGACCTCTGCGTGCTGCAGGGCCCTGTCCGTGGCTGCCTCCATGCAGTCGATGGCAGCGATCATCCGCTCCCCCTGCTCTGTGCTGGTCCAGACGATCTCCTTGGCCAGGTCCTCCCTCCGGTGCTGTACCCATGCCCTGTGCTCCCACATCTGCTGTGCCAGGGGCATGGGGTCAGCTGGTGGGGGCGCTGCTGGTTACCCTGTCGGGGAGCCAGTTAGAGACCGTGAGTTGGGCTCGGTCACATGCCACCTGTCCTGGAGCGGTGCTGGGGGTGGTCGTATGGCCCCCCTGGCTCATGGCAGGTGCGGTCCTTCCCCTTGGTGCCCCCCTGTGCCCCACCCATCCCCCCTGCCCAGAGCCACTGGGCACTCCATACCGGGGCAGGGGACGTGCCTCACCCGCCCGTCCGTGCCCTCAGTGCACCCTCGTTGGACCCCCCCTTCTGCCATGGTACCTCACCGTGGTCCACCGGCTGCTGCTGCGGCTGTCCCCCGCTTTCCCCTCACCTGGCAGTCCTGTGTGCTGGGGGGTGTGTGTGCACCTGTTGGGGAACGGATGTGGGGGGTTGCATTACCCTTGTATGGGCCCAGTCCCCATCCCACCATCTCCCCCACTCGCTGGCACCGGGGGCCAGTGCCCCCCGATCAGCAGCACCTGTCCCCCCTGTTCTGTGCCTTGGAAGGCCCTCGTGCACTCTGACCCCCTTCCAGCGTTCTCTGGTTCCCGAGGGCCGCGGGGACGGGCCCTTGCCTTGTGGAGGTCCCCCACGCCCAGGCGGGTCCCCCACCCCCTATGGTCCGTTTGCCATCCTGACCGTTTGCCTACTCTCTATGTCTGTCTCGGAACCCTCCAAGGCCAACTCCTCGGTGTGGCTGTGCTCCCCCTGCGTCTACTGGCTCAGGGTCACCAGTGTTCCGGCCTCAGATCTGTCCAAGTCAGACTGCAGGCGTGGGCTCCCGGTGCTGGTTTGCAAGGGGGACCTGCTGCTCCCCGAGGTCCCGAGGCATTTCTCTAGGGGAGCTGGGTCCCCAGAGTCGGTGCCTGCGGGCAGGTCTGCCAGGTGTGGGGGCATGTCCGCCCATTCCCTGCCCTGGACCACAGCGCTCCCCACGAGCCGTGGGGTGACTATGGAGCCCTTCAGGTGTAGTATGCGGTCCAGCGCCTCTTAGTAGGGGGTGGTACGTGCTCCGTGTCTAGACCGCCGGTTATTGTCTTTTATGGCCTTGTACCCCCTCTTGAGCTCCTTGGCCTTGGAGCGGCATTGGGCCGTGGTCGTGTGGTGCTCTGCTGCCTCCATGTCCCGCATGATCTCCGTGAACACGTGCTCGTTCCTCTTGTTCACAGCTAGCTCCACCTGGTGCTCCAGGGACCCCCAGATCCGGATGAACTCCTGGGTCTCCTTGTGCCCCCATTGCCCCCCTTGCTGGTACTGGTGTCTCCCGTGTGTGCCCTCCTCCTGCGGTTCCTCCTCCACTTCCCCTCCGCTGGTCTCCACCGGGGGCTCCGGCTCCCGGGCCCGTTTCCAGGTCTGTGGGTCGTAATGGGGTGTGTGTGTTAGGTGCCTTGGTCCTTCTGACCCGTGGCCCGCCTCCCTGCCCCCTCCTGCCGGGCACCCCCCCTTCGTGCCCCTCTGCCGCTGTGCAGGCCCCCCTCGCTTTCCTTACCCGTTTCTGGGGTGCGTCCGTCCCCATGCCGGTTGTCCCCTCTGGGGCAGCCTGCCCCGGCTGTCGCCGCTGCTGCTGCTGCTGCTTCTCTGCCACCTCCTCCTCCCTTCCTCGCTCGCCCTCCACTCTCCTTGCCCTTCCGCCTTGCTCCATCCCACCACAGTCCCCTGCTGCTGTGTGCCCTATAAATTTCCCTCCCCAGTCTGTGTGTTGCTCGTTGCCTGGCAGCGACACTGCATGCTTTCACCACGGCTGGGGATCATTTTGTTTGGTCCTGCCTGGTGGTTGCCGTTCAGTCGTTACGTTTGGCGGTTTCCCGGTGGGAATCTCTTTGACCACGATTCCAGGGATAGTCCTGTCCCGACCTCCAGAACCGTGGTTGGCTTTGGCCCCATGGGTGATTGACTGTGGTGAACATCTGGATGCCGCGGATCAGACATTCACGGCTCTTTGGCCACGCTGCGGGATTGTCTGTGGTTCACTGTGATCTCATAACATCTGAAATTACCCAAAGTCCCTCTTACTCATCACTTACAAAGGCCAGTTAGTTCTTTTGTCTTTGCTGTGGAAGATTCTGTTTTCTTGGTTGTTCAGCAAACTTCTTCCCTCCAGTTTTCTGGGTTTCCCAGTATGCAGGTGTTCCCAGACCTGTTCTCCTATTGACTTTGGAAATCTAATCAGAATTTCTGAAGTCAACTTTTATACCCTAGCTCACAACTCTTAAACTGTGTCATTACTTGTCAATAACATTTAGTACAGATCACGGTGATATGAAACATTACCCCATTTGATAAAACCATCTTAAACATACAGAAATGGTGGTAGTACATACATTAGTATTAATCACTGTAATCATATCATAAGTCATAGCCTGTGACAGGGATGATGAGACGATAAATGTATTTAATACAGGGTTGGGGAAGGGAAATCCTGGAATACAGATCACTTCTAGTCCGCTCTTCCCTTTCTTTCGGGCCATAGCAGCTTCCCCAGTGTCCTCTTTTGTAGGACCTGCCTTCCTTGTTTGCCTGGCCTACAGAGCAGACGCAGGCAATCCTTCATGGGTGGGCCACTGTGAAGCACACTCGGACAGGCTTTCCTAGCCCCACACACATGCACAACACTTTAGCAGGCTCCATCCCCCTGTAGAGAGTACTCGAACAGACTTTCTGGTCCCACCCATTGTACAGTTCTCCAATGTTTTTCTCTTGACCCGCCCCCAGTAAAGCACTCTGATGCAGCAGATTGGCCTCTACAGCACATAATGTTTTCCATTATGGCCCATGATTGGGAGACAGTTCTTTGCCTCTGACTTTAACACTTACAGTGCCACAAACTCGGTGGCACACTGTCTAGTTCTCCTATCCCAACGGTCTGTAATATAGCATCAGTTTCCTTTGTTGTAAGCAGGAAACCAGAAAGGGAGGGTGAAACACTTTATTTTCTGACTCAGAACCTCCTCCCGCCTCTTTGTTTAAAACTATACTACTGTAGGGTTTTGATGCTATTACATTGGTTAAGGGTGGTTGCTAAGCACATATCCATTCTAAAGCAGATCCTTTTTACACGAGATGGGTCCACTCATGCCTACGCCGTGGCAGGTGTGGGGTGTGTGTGTATGTGCTCCCACAGTACACCCACCTCCACCCATAGGCCACCCACAGAGCAATTGGCCAGCAGTCGCTCCATGCGTGTGGGTGGGTGGAGATGGGTGTATGCCTGTGTATTGCCGCCGCCCCCAGCATCCCCACACCAGTGCATACACCCGTTCCCTCTGCAACGCAGGCCATTTTAAAAGGACCATAATCAGCTGTCAAAATGCTGGCAGTTGCATGGGGTAGGAACCAGCAATTCATAGAAAGTCTGGCTATTAGGGACCTAAAAGCCGTCAAACCTCTTTAAAGCATGACTGAGTATTTTTTTAATTTATTTATTTATTTATTTATTTATTTATTTATATTTCTTAGCCGCTCCCTCATGCCCATAACATCTCGTAGTGGGATGAACATGTAGTGGGATGAACATGTAGGTTCATGACCAAAGAAGCAGCATACTAATAGCAGGCTTGCTATCAGAGTGAATGTCTATAGTGTTTCAAAGAACAAATGGCTCTGTGTTCTTTAACACTCTTTCCCTCCCTGTTTACATCAGTGATTATTTCATGCTCCTATTTGTATAAAACAGGAACTATTTTATGGTAAACTAACATACTTCCTGAATACTTTTGCACATATCTTGCCAAATTTGTTACACACTGAAACCAGTGGTTAAACTGCATTAACACGAGTGGCCTCAGGTTGTGTGCATGAAACAAAAGGGCACTCGTTTCTCTACCCTGTTACAAAGAAAGGCTGTACTGAAGTCCTGTTGAGAATAAAAGGGCATCTAAAAGTAGCTGTTGGCATGTTCTGACATGCCCAGGTATGTCCAGGGCAGTCTACAGCTCCATATATGGCTAAAAATCAGCAAAGTTCTTGTAAGGACTAATGGCTGATGTCCTTGCATGAGCCTGGAGGGGTCCCTCCCTAATCAAATCTAGTGGCCATGGGCTCCTCCCTGGCTTGAGCACCCTTTGTTTACTGATCCTGCAGATGCAGGGATCTTATTAAATTAACATCTTGACTCATCTCCACCTTCTTCTTTGTTCACCCTTCCCATTGCCTGAAGCTATCCTTGCTGTATAAGAGACTTTTAGTGTGTACGGTGCTTTAGAACCATCTTCTCTAGCTAGAAGGGTCTGTGTTCCTGGTTCTCCAGGTCAGGGATTTATCTGGATCCACTGTCCCTATTCCAGTCCCTAAGCAATAAAAGCCTAGTGCCCGATCCTGAGAGTGTGGTGTCTACCTTCTTTATCACGTATGTGCTACAGCAACTCTTGAACCCTTCCACGCAAGAGACTACAGTTGTGGCTCATCAGAAGAGCACTACCAGTCCTTTTCTTAAAGCACATGGGCTAGCAAAAGGTTCATAGGAGTCACTGGGATTCCCATCAGGTCAAGTGTTTTGAGAATCGGACTGTTAGTGACTTTTCAGCAGTAATCTAAAAAATAACATTTTGCAAATATGTCTCAATAATACTTTAACACGTTCTCTGTGTTTGATTTTCAGAAGACAGTACCTTTAGCAACTGAGAAGACAGTACCTTTACCAACTGAGAAGTCCTATACCATTATTCACTCTGATTTATCCTCTGTCTATGCCACTGTAGTTCTGAATAAGATTGTCTTGTTTTTGGGAACAGGAAATGGACAGCTACTGAAGGTTAGTGATTAGCGGTTATTTTATTTTGTGTGTGGCAGCATCATAAACACGGCTCTGCAGTCACAATATTTTCACCTGGGCATCTCATTACTCTCTTGGCTTCTTTTTTAAAGAGACGGCTGTGTTTCATACTTTAACTTTCTGCGCATTTTAGATTAACAATAATTGATATGTAAATTCCAAATGAGAGAGAAACACAGAGGACAATATTATTGACTTTCCTGATTCAAACCTACTACACATAAGATTCACTAATTGCATAGTCTGTCGTCCATTTATTTATTTTTTATGCATCACATTCAACTAATCTTTTCTCCAGCGGACACTAAATGACACTAGATGTCTTTCATTTTACCTATTTTGTGTGATGCTGGTATTGGCCCATTAGAGTCTGAGAACAAAGACTCATGTTACCGAGATTGCTAAACAGCTAGCCCAAGTCAATTTTGCTTCCATAATCTAGATGTGAAAACTTCCTATCTTGTTATCTACCCTCTGTGCCATCAAGCCAACTTATCTTTCATGTGTGAACATTTTTTCTAGAGTTTTGCAAGGGCGTATTTCCTGTTTTTACATCACAAAAGAGGATGTATATTGCTATTAAAGCAGAGAGCCAAGATGAACTAGAGCAGTGAACCTGAAAAACGTTTCCATATTTATTCCAGTGTGCAAGAGACCAGTGCTTGTTGTGACAAGTGTATAAGATGAAAGGTTTTCATGTCAGTTTAGCAAAGTAGAGATGCTGAATGTGTCTGTTTCCTTAGTCTTGATTATGGAAATAATGCTTTATAAAGATCAGGATGCATTTTGTGTGATGGTTAGTTTGTTAGGAGACAGGAGATGAAACTTCTGGGTCTGACTGGGATAAGGATGAAATGGAGAATTTAAACTCCTCAGAGTACCCCCCTCCTCCACAGCAGAGAAGGAGGGTTTTATTTCTCCTCCTGCATTTTCACAAAGTCTTTCTGGCTGCCCCCCTAAAGACAGCACTATAGCACAAAAAGCTTCCTAATCTTGGAGCTTGATGAAGTGTGATTGCATAGGATCTATGCACAAAGAACCTTTGCCTCGTGAATATTTATTTGCTTGTTTGTTTATTTAAATCTTTACTCCACCCTATCCTGACTCCACTAAAATCAATGGCACAACTCTCACTGGATGTGTTTAAATGAGCAAGTAGACGGGGAGGGATCTGTAGCTGCTGAGTGGCTCTGCCACAGAGCACCCACACATGTGGAGTGCATGGGGAGAGAATCCAGCAGGCAGCTGCCAGCATGACTACCGTGGCCACGGAGGTAGCCGCTGCACATTTGGCTTGCCCCGCATGGCTCACTACAGATTTCCTAGCATTGCTCCATAAGTAGCTGAAAGTCGGTGCTCTGTGGCTCACGGGAGCACGCATCCAGCTGCTCCACCTTCAGATGGGCAGTCAGGTCAGCTTACAATATGTAAAATACTTAAAAATACACAAATATACACATACTCATTACTTACACATAGCCCGTATATCACGTATTTAAAAATACACATCACAGTTTAGAGTTTAGAGGGGTCGTTTGAATGATACTGAAAAAGTATTCCTGATGCTTTACCCCAGAACATTCTAACATTCCTAGTTAGTTCCAGAAGGTAGGAATTGATCATCCCTGATTAAACTATCAGAGTGCAAAAGATTTATGATTAAAATTTTCATTTCTTTGTTGCTAATTAATGGGCTAAGGGTATAATTTTACGTCTTACTTACTTTTAGGTTATTCTTGATGAAAATATGAAACCGAATTGCCCAGAAGTTTTATATGAAATTGAAGAAGAAACACCAGTTTTTCACAAACTTGCACTTGACCCAGTGGATGATAGCTATATATATTTGTCAGCTGCTTCTGAGGTTGGTTGAATGCTCAATAAAGCTATCAAGCAGTTAACAGAACTGATAATTTGAAGTTTACTCTCAAACCTTGATTATTCAGAGCCTTGTTGCCCAAGGTTTGACGGCATCCGCTAAGCTATGGGTGCAGTTCCACAATAAGATGCCCTAGGGCAGAACTGCTGATAAGCAGAGCTCATAAACCCTGCAGGAAATTGTCTCATGTGAGTTGGCAGGCAGTTTCTGTGTAACTGGGGAACTTTGCTAGCAGCCTTTGCAATGTGTGTCACTGAATTATGTCAATTGCAGATGTTACAATTACATCTTATGCAACTCTTATCCATGCCCTAGTAATCTCACGCCTTGACTATTGTAACCTCCTCCTCGCTGGTCTTCCCTGATCCCACCTCTCTTCCCTCATCTCTGTTCAAAACTCTGCTGCCAGGATCATTCACCTAGCCCGTTGCTTTGACCACGTGCAGCCTCTCCTCTCCTCTCTCCACTGGCTCCCTCTTCCTGAGCGTATTCTGCACAAGCTCCTCGTCTTCACCTACAAAGCCCTTCACATTCTCTCTCCCCCCTACCTCTCTGCCCTGATCTCCCTCCGAACCCCTGCTTGAGCACTCTGCTCCTCTTCCATCCCCTCCCTCGCCCTCCCATGCCTCCCCAGCTCCCCCAACCGCCTTAGTTCCTTCTCCCTTGCTCCCTCGCACACCTGGAACTCCCTCCCTTCCCACATTCGCCTTGCCCCCTCCCTTTCTACCTTCAAATCCCTCCTCAAAACCCACCTCTTCTGCTCTGCCCTTCCTAACTCCAGCTAACCATCCCCACCCAGGTTTTATCCCCCACCTGTTATCTGCAAACTCCCAACTTACTGTAACCAAGCCAAGAACGGGTACCTGAGCTCTCGCATCCTCGTGAATGTTGCATCCCTTGTCTCTCCCTCTGTTCCCCCTTCCCTGTCTCCCCTCCCCGTCTTTAGATTGTGAGCTCTCAGGCAGGGACAGTGTCTATCTTATTCTTTGTAAAGTGCTGGGTACATTGCTGGCGCTGTATAAATGCTTATAATAATAATTAATAATAATTAATTAATAATAAATCCTGACGCAACTAAAATCAGTGGCACAACTCTCACTGAATGTTTTCAGATGGACAAGTGGATAGGGGGGAGGGATCTATGGCCGCTGAGTGGCTCTGCCACGGAACACAGACACACGTGGAGCGCATGGGGAGCAAATCAAACGGGCAGCTCCTAGGGTGGCTACCACAGTCATGGAGGCAGCCGCCACACATTTGGCTTGCCCCGCACGGCTCACTCCGGATTTCCCAGCATTGCTCCATGAGTGGAGTGTTCTGTGGCTTGCAGAAGTGTGCATCCACCTGCTCCACCTTGAGACCGGCAGTTGGATCCGTGGCTCATGGGTGGCCATGTGGGGTAGCATCTCGTCTGAAAACACCCACTGACTTCAACAGAGTCAAAATTAAACACAAATTTTGTGTGAAAACTGTGTGGTTTTTTTCCCTTTCCTATAACCTAATGAAATGAATACTAGTTGCTATGGACACTACCTGACTGATATGCGCTCTGTTCAATGGATTCAGAGTCTTTCTTAAAGAAATAAATTTCCTTGTGGTAATAAGAGGAACAGACTTCTCCAAAATCTGGTCTAAGTAACATTGTCCATAAAAGTAGATGTCTAAGCTTGAGGGCAGACTTCAAAACCTGGTGGGTTGTCCATAGCTACTGGTGACTCTAAACAGAATAATATTTATGCACATGAAAACAATTAAACAACTTAACGGGGCCTATCCCATGGCCTGCAGAAACCCGTCTGTGTTGTGCGCAATTTGCAACACATGGAAGTCCATAGTGGAGACACCGTGCCACGCGGAATCTGCGTGGAGGGGTTTGGGATTACGGCCTCTGTCTGTAATATCATTTTGAACAGGCAATTTAATGAGGAAGATTTTTAGCAAGTACAAATGATTTCCATTTTTAAAATTTAATTTCTTTCTCATTCTATAGACTGAGGGTAATTTTACACATGACCGGCCCGAAGGCCCGCCACGCTCAATCGCGGACCGGGATCCATTTCGTATCCATTTCAGATCCTGGTCAGGAATCAGGCTGGCCATCCATCAGACGTGCCGGCCTGATTCCTACTGGGGATCGGGGAGAGGGCGGGGCTGCATGGTGCAACGTGTGGCCGCACAGCCCCGTCCTCTCATGCTCCCCTGGCTGCCTGCCCTCCGGGAGATGGGCAGGCACAGCTGCCAGTCCAGCTGCTGCGCCCTCTCCCATCCCATGGTCAGGACCATGGTCCAGGCAGGCTGAAGGTAACAGACGTTACCTTCGGCCCTTTCCGGATCATGGCCACCATGATCTTGGTTTGGGCCCGATCCCACCACGATTCTGGACCTCCGGGCGGCCGGAGGTCCAGAATCATGGGGTAATTTCAGACGTTACGTGGTCAATGTCCACCACAGTCAATTCCCTGTGGTGGCTTGGACCGCGTAACATCTGTAGGGGGGAACAGATGTTCCCCCACAGATGTTACCACGGCGTGGGATCACATTCACCATGCGAGCGGCCGAAGCGGCGGGGTCGGAGGCCGTCGCATGTTGAAGGCGATTCCCCGCTGTGGTGACCCCCGCCGTCACGTGTGGACGGCGGCCATGGCCCTGAATCCCTGCAGGGATTCTGGCCTGTGGCCATACCGGGCGAGCGCTGCAGCGGCATTGGCCGCGGTGGCTGCCCGTCTCCCCAGAGGGCGGGCAGCGGGGAGCATGGAGG
>QEPC01002093.1:2341452-2368455 GCA_003113815.1 Sphenodon punctatus | reverse complement strand
CACATTCTCTCTCCCCCCTACCTCTCTGCCCTGATCTCCCTCCGAACCCCTGCTTGAGCACTCTGCTCCTCTTCCATCCCCTCCCTCGCCCTCCCATGCCTCCCCAGCTCCCCCAACCGCCTTAGTTCCTTCTCCCTTGCTCCCTCGCACACCTGGAACTCCCTCCCTTCCCACATTCGCCTTGCCCCCTCCCTTTCTACCTTCAAATCCCTCCTCAAAACCCACCTCTTCTGCTCTGCCCTTCCTAACTCCAGCTAACCATCCCCACCCAGGTTTTATCCCCCACCTGTTATCTGCAAACTCCCAACTTACTGTAACCAAGCCAAGAACGGGTACCTGAGCTCTCGCATCCTCGTGAATGTTGCATCCCTTGTCTCTCCCTCTGTTCCCCCTTCCCTGTCTCCCCTCCCCGTCTTTAGATTGTGAGCTCTCAGGCAGGGACAGTGTCTATCTTATTCTTTGTAAAGTGCTGGGTACATTGCTGGCGCTGTATAAATGCTTATAATAATAATTAATAATAATTAATTAATAATAAATCCTGACGCAACTAAAATCAGTGGCACAACTCTCACTGAATGTTTTCAGATGGACAAGTGGATAGGGGGGAGGGATCTATGGCCGCTGAGTGGCTCTGCCACGGAACACAGACACACGTGGAGCGCATGGGGAGCAAATCAAACGGGCAGCTCCTAGGGTGGCTACCACAGTCATGGAGGCAGCCGCCACACATTTGGCTTGCCCCGCACGGCTCACTCCGGATTTCCCAGCATTGCTCCATGAGTGGAGTGTTCTGTGGCTTGCAGAAGTGTGCATCCACCTGCTCCACCTTGAGACCGGCAGTTGGATCCGTGGCTCATGGGTGGCCATGTGGGGTAGCATCTCGTCTGAAAACACCCACTGACTTCAACAGAGTCAAAATTAAACACAAATTTTGTGTGAAAACTGTGTGGTTTTTTTCCCTTTCCTATAACCTAATGAAATGAATACTAGTTGCTATGGACACTACCTGACTGATATGCGCTCTGTTCAATGGATTCAGAGTCTTTCTTAAAGAAATAAATTTCCTTGTGGTAATAAGAGGAACAGACTTCTCCAAAATCTGGTCTAAGTAACATTGTCCATAAAAGTAGATGTCTAAGCTTGAGGGCAGACTTCAAAACCTGGTGGGTTGTCCATAGCTACTGGTGACTCTAAACAGAATAATATTTATGCACATGAAAACAATTAAACAACTTAACGGGGCCTATCCCATGGCCTGCAGAAACCCGTCTGTGTTGTGCGCAATTTGCAACACATGGAAGTCCATAGTGGAGACACCGTGCCACGCGGAATCTGCGTGGAGGGGTTTGGGATTACGGCCTCTGTCTGTAATATCATTTTGAACAGGCAATTTAATGAGGAAGATTTTTAGCAAGTACAAATGATTTCCATTTTTAAAATTTAATTTCTTTCTCATTCTATAGACTGAGGGTAATTTTACACATGACCGGCCCGAAGGCCCGCCACGCTCAATCGCGGACCGGGATCCATTTCGTATCCATTTCAGATCCTGGTCAGGAATCAGGCTGGCCATCCATCAGACGTGCCGGCCTGATTCCTACTGGGGATCGGGGAGAGGGCGGGGCTGCATGGTGCAACGTGTGGCCGCACAGCCCCGTCCTCTCATGCTCCCCTGGCTGCCTGCCCTCCGGGAGATGGGCAGGCACAGCTGCCAGTCCAGCTGCTGCGCCCTCTCCCATCCCATGGTCAGGACCATGGTCCAGGCAGGCTGAAGGTAACAGACGTTACCTTCGGCCCTTTCCGGATCATGGCCACCATGATCTTGGTTTGGGCCCGATCCCACCACGATTCTGGACCTCCGGGCGGCCGGAGGTCCAGAATCATGGGGTAATTTCAGACGTTACGTGGTCAATGTCCACCACAGTCAATTCCCTGTGGTGGCTTGGACCGCGTAACATCTGTAGGGGGGAACAGATGTTCCCCCACAGATGTTACCACGGCGTGGGATCACATTCACCATGCGAGCGGCCGAAGCGGCGGGGTCGGAGGCCGTCGCATGTTGAAGGCGATTCCCCGCTGTGGTGACCCCCGCCGTCACGTGCCCCAGAGGGTGGGCGGCATGGAGGGGGCGGGGCTGTGCGGCCGCACGTTGCGCCGCACGGCCCCGCCCCCGATTCCCCGCCGGGATCCCCCGGCACGTCTACTAGGGCGTGACGGGTTATCCCGGCGGGGGATAATTTCATTGATTTCGTGACAGGGCCAGTTGGCCCCGTCATGTCTGAAGATACCCAACGTCAATTTGATTCCCGCCAGTGGTCTACCGTGGTGAACATCTGGCAGAAATCAAATAGACGTTACGGGAATCACAGCCACCACAGGGGATTCACTGTGGTTGACCGTGATCTCGTAACGTCTAAAAATACCCTGAAAGTGGTTGGACAGAATAGTAGAGCAAAAATTTCATATATGAGTGTATCGATCTCAGCTTTATGTGTGTACATTAAACTGGGTGTTTTGGTATGCCAGTTGGGAGGTTGCATGCATTTAGATCAATCTGCATGTGTAATGGTCTGGCACCTACATGAAAAACTTACACAAGCATATTTTGCACATGCATTTTTGGATAGACACTTGTTGCACAATTTGATAACTTGGATTTTGAAACGGGAGAAAATCTGTTCACTTTTATGGTGAAGATTAATCATAAAATGTACATTTTCTCTGTTGTATTTACTGTGTTGGTTCGGCAGCTCTCATATTACTGCCTAGGATAGCATGAGATTTCTTAGAACCATGTCGCTAGTCTGTATGTCCAAAATCCCATCTTCATTATAACTGTTACAGTCGGCTAGGGAGAATGCTTTGGATATCTAATTTATTTTGAAGGGATATCACTTGATCATTAGGAGAGGAAGACAATAACCTTTTTTGTCAGATGCTTGAATAAGTCAATTTTACCTTTTTTTGCGAGATTAGTAGGGTTGGCATATGCTATTGCTTTTTCTGTATTTTCAGGTGAGAAGAATACAGGTTGCAGACTGCAGTAAATATGTTTCCTGTCAAGAATGCATATCTGCAAAGGACCCACATTGTGGATGGTGTTATTTAAACCAAAGGTATTTCTTTCTTGTTCTTTTATAATCATGTATATAGTACCTTATAGTTAATCATTTATTTTAATGACTAGAAGAAATATGTTATAGAAGTTGTATAGAGAGAAGAATTGTTCTACTGCTTCTTCATATCTGTGGAATTTCTATAGGAAGCCTCCTGCAGCCACAAATATGTGGATTGTCACAAAAGAAAGAGTTTTATACTGTTCGAGACCTGTATTCTGTTTTAGACAGCTAGGGTCTCCCTAGCGGTGTTGCCCCTAATTAACTGGCTACCCTGGACAGAAATATAGTGCTGCCCCTTCCCAACCAAGCACAAGTCCAAGCCTGGAGCCATTTGTAAACGAGTACAGCTGGGGGGCAGGTCCGTGTAAACCACGTGGAGTGTCCACACATGTCCAGTGAAAGGGGGGGCGATCCAATGGGCCAGGATGGGTGTGCGCCCCTACCTACACATCACCCACTCATGCCTCCACATGGAGCATCCCATATTTTCCCCCATGCTCTGTACATGGACATGAGTGGGTGACACATGTATCACGGAAGCATGCACCCACCCACTCCTCCTTCAGACGGGTACTCGGGTGGGTGGGGAATGGGTGGACCTGTGTGGGTGCATCCTGTTTAAAAACAGCCAGTCTGGATGTGCTCTCCCCCCCCACCCACCCACCCACCCACTGCAAGCCCTAACTGAGGCTATCTGGTGGAGGAGTGGAGAGCTGCTGCTTTCTGAAAATCAGCTGTTCAGCAGATAGCTGAAGATCTGTACCTTGTTCACCATTCACCGGAGAAGCTGTTTCACTTAAGAATAAATATTTGTGTTAGATACACTTTTTTAAAAAAAGAAAAGTAATAAAAATTATTAGTTTAGCAGAATTTTAATGGGATCATTGTTGATTTGAATTGTATTCAGCCTGTTGGTTTTTGATGTGCAAATTTTGAAGTGTATATTTGACGTTGGATTAGGGGCAGTAGGGGGAGAGCGCGAGGGGACGGAAGTCCCGTCTGGTCCAGCTTTATGGGGGGAGTTTCAGGAAGTGACGCCAGCCGATGCGGCGGATGTCTTGGGGTCTGTGAGGGCCACCTGTTGCGATCTTGATCCATGCCCGTCCTGGTTGGTGAAAGCCTCCAGGGAGACGTTGGGGACGGTGCTGGCAAGGGTAGTGAATGCATCCTTGCAGCAGGGGAGGCTGTCGCCTTGCCTCAAGGAGGCTGTGGTGCGCCCCCTGCTGAAGAAACCATCCTTGGACGTGGATGCACTCGCCAGTTACTGGCCTGTCTCTAACCTTCCCTTTTTAGGGAAGGTTATTGAGCGGGCGGTGGCACTCCAGCTCCAGTTGCATCTAGATAGCATCGGTTTCCAAGACCCTTTTCAATCGGAGTTCTGTCCCGGCTATGGCATTGAGACAGCGTTGGTGGCCTTGGTAGACAACCTCCACCGGGAGATGGACGCAGGATGTTCAACATTTCTCATCCTGCTAGATCTCTCGGCTGCCATTGATACCATGGACTATGGGCTGCTGTTGAGATGGCTGCATGACCTGGGGGGTCTGGACGGGACTGTTCTTGAATGGTTCCGTTCACTCCTCTCAGGGAGAAGCCAGCGGATGGTGTTGGGGGATGAGACATCGCGCCCCCGCGGCTTATCATGTGGTGTTCCGCAGGGTTCTATTCTGTCTCCGTTATTATTTAATGTATATATGCAGCCCTTGGGGGAGGTCGTGAGAGGGTTTGGGGTGCAATGTCACCAATATGCTGATGATACTCAGCTGTACCTCTCTTTTTCAACTGACCCAGACCCTGCTGTCTCGTTGCTATCCCAATGTTTGGAGTCCGGGGCAGAATGGATGCGGCAGAGCAGACTGAAGCTCAACCCCGATAAGACGGAAGTGTTGTTGGTGGGGAGAGCGCGGTAGGTAGTGGCCCCCCTGGTTGGGGGGTTCGCCCTCCTATAGCTCAGCAGGTCCAGAGTCTGGAGGTGATACTGGACGTAGGCCTCCGCTTGGAGCGGCAGGTGGAGGCAGTCGCTAAGGCTGCCTTCCGCCAGTTGTATCTGGTGCGTAGGCTGCGTCCGTTCGTCTCCAGCCTGGACCTGACCTCCCTCATCCATGCTTTCATCACCTCGAGGCTGGACTACTGTAACGCGCTCTACGTGGGGCTTCCCTTGTTCCTGATTCAGAGGCTGCAGCTAGTGCAGAATGCAGCGGCTCGTCTCCTTACGGGGACGGGCCGTCGAGAGCATATGACACCTGTGCTCCGAGCTCTGCACTGGTTGCCGATAGTGTGCCGAGCCAGGTTCAAGGTTTTGGTGTTGATCTATAAAGCCCTTCACGGTCTGGGCCCCTCGTACCTCAGGGACCGCCTCGCCCTCCGCGCCCCAGAACGGCTCCTTCGGTCCACCGGGGGTGCCTTCTTGGAGGTCCCCCGTGTTAAGCGGGGGGCCACAATGGAGAGGGCATTCTTGGTGGCCGGGACGCGCCTTTGGAACTCCCTTCCGGAGGAAGCTCTCCTGGCCCCCAGCCTGTTGACATTCCGGCGAAGTTGTAAAACCTGGCTGTTCGCCCAGGCCTTTTGGGGGGGGGGGTAAGTTTTTTTTTTAACTCCCCCACCTTATTTATTATTGTTGAATGAAGGCCCTGAGCCCTGTTTTAATAATTTTATATTGTTATTGATGATTTTAAATTGTTTTTATGTATGGTATTTTGTTGTTGGAAGCCTCCCCGAGCTGTTCGCAGGAGGGGCGGGGTACACATTTATAAAATAAATAAATAAATAAATATTTAAACAACATTTCCCCCATTTTTCATTAAATAAGGAATAAGGCATATATGTCCAATGTTACCTATAATACTACTACAAAGGGCTGTTTCCTTTGGACTTTATTCCTGTTTCATATTATACGCTTAGTTCATGCTTTCTTAATGTATGAATGCTGCTGACGCTGCTAAGGTGTTTTGTGTATTTCATTCATGGGAAGAATACAGCACATCTAGGGTATTTTTCTAATTGCTGCATGGCCTAATTTTCAAAAGTACTGTGCATCTGTAGCTCGTACTGACTACTTATTGTGACAAGACAAACAAAAATTTCAGATCCATAAACCATGAAACCTCTGTGGTTGATAAAATGGTGAACTGGGCAAAAAGTTCTTTAGTGTCTTAACCATGCAGTAATAGTTTAAAAAAAATAAAAAATGTACCTACTAATTGTCATGCTTGCCCACAGATGCAAATAAAGTGATTGGTGTTATGAACAGGAAATGTTATACGAGAGGATAGATTTTGCTTTCTGTTAGGAATGTAATAAGTAATTGGATTTGCATCTGTGTATCCTCAAATCTAGACATTTTGTATATCTGTTATAATGCAAACCTGATTCTGAAGTTCAGGACAAGCACTGATTTCCAAATACTTTTTGAACTGCTATAAGTAGGTCAGAAAAGTTAGTGACGTACTAATGCCAGTGCTTTAGTTGTACCAGTGGATGCAGTCATGCTGGCATAAACTCTTTTATTATGCTGATCTAACTTATGGCTATGACAGTATAAATGCATCAATACTCAAGAATTTCACTGGTGCAACTAGCTATTTCTCTGCAAACTAAGTTTAAAAGTGCAAAAACTATGTGTCCTGGCACTGGCAGAGGGACAAAGGGATGTATGTTTCTGCCCTTCCTCCTCCCCCTCCCCCCCCCCCGGTGTTGCTGTGGCATCAAGATCGTCCCTCCCTGCAGGTTGTGGCCACACCTGCACCGCAGAGTTGTGATGTCATGACACTCCACAAGGATGGGACCGCATGGGAAAGGGGTGGGAGAGCCTCTTTGCCTTGCCCCTTCCTGACATGGCCCTGCCCACTCTGGAACTCATTCTGCCAGCGCTCCTGGTGCGATCATTGAGATCCCCATATTTAGTCCCTTATGGGGACCATACGTCCCTCTATTCTCCTGACGAGACCCTCACCTGCTTACACCTCCTACATGGCTCCATGGCAGCAATCTGGGTCTGAATACAGACAACTATTAAGTAATTGCCAGATGCTGGTGGCCACTCCGTTACCCAAAGATAATAACATTGATTTTTACATTCCACTTTATCCTTCACGTGACTCTTAACATGACTGTTAACACAGGGTACAGCCACACAAGATGGTACCATGATTTGGACAGCCTTACCCCAATTTGGGCATCATTGCCACACAATGCAGTGACTTATGTACCCAATAACTGCCAGATGTTCACCCTGCCACGAGTCAGGGTAGGCAGCTAGCTGTTACAACCTGAGTCCTCAGAAGAAGGCCAGGGACATAGGGTGTAGTAGCCTTACCCGAAGTGGGGTAAGACTGCCCAAATTGCGGTGCCGTGCTATTGCTCGTGTGCCCGGTCCCTGTCTGCCCTGCCCTGTGGCAAGGTCTGCTTTGGGGCTTTGAGTGGCAGGTGTTCTTGCCATTCCTACATGGCCATGTCACAGCCGGGGGCAGGATAGTGAGCAGGCTTGGGGAGGGAGGGTGGGTGGGATGGTTCTGGGTGCCCACACATGTGACCAGTGCCTCGGCCTGTCCTGGGACGTGGCAGGACAGCCAATAGCAGCCCACCTGCCTGGTTTCCCTGCGGGGGACCCAGCCATCTGTCCTGCTCTCTCTGCACTGGCCCCAAAGTGTGGCGACTGCAATTGCCTGCACTGGGGTATGCGGAGGATTGGTCCCACCTGGCTCCTCTGGCTGCTCCATAGTTGTCTCTTAACATGCATTCAGCAAACCTAAATAAGCGTACTTTATGTATGCCAGGCATCTCCAATGGCATGGAGAGGTAATAAAGATCTTTCTGTTTCTAAATATGTGGCATCCAAATGAAGTGAAACTTGAGAGTAGAATTTGTCCCATTGAGTTCAAGACCTCTTAAAAATCATTCAGCAAAATATAGTTAACTCCTTCCTATGATGTTAGAACCTGATGGACTCAACAGATTATCATTAGCAGGTTTGGATATCGTCCTTGGGATACTCCTTAAAACCCATCATGAGTAGCTGAGAATATAAGAGTAAAAGAAGTGCCATATTCAGTCAGACCAATAGTCCATCTAGCCCAGCATACTGTTTCCAGCAGAGGCCAGCTTGGTTTCTTCAGAGAAGTGCACAACAGGTCATAATCAAGTGATCAATTTCCTGCTGTTCACTTCCAGCTCCTGGCAGTCAGAGGTCTAGTTCCATTAAACTAAATGGAATGTACTTTAATATTGACAAAAACATTATGAAATTCCCTTAGAGAAAGGAGTTTGATTCAAAACCTTCTGAAACAGATGGAAAGGCATGCACTGAATGAACTGCATCTTGCCCACAACAGCATAGAACTCCCATTTGAATTTAACAGAGTAAGGATTTCATTTTGTATTTCTGTTTTTTTTAAAATAAATAGATGAACTACTAAGTATAATAAAATGCAGCATTCAGAATTTCTCTTTCTTTCTTTCTTTCTTTCTTTGTACTCTTTTAGGTGTACTCTAAAAAGAAATTGTTCACGTTCAGATAACTCAAGGGATTGGGTTGACATTTTATATGAAGCTGATAAGTGCCTTAAAATCCAGATAACTCCCATTGGTACAAATACGGTAAGTATAAACAATTTCTATGTGCATTTGCTCATTGTCCACATAAATAATCTATTATATCACTGATTCCTGTTTCGTATACTACTGGTACTACCTGCCATCTTGCTGAAAAGAATTCTGTTTCCATTGAAGTCAAATTTCTACTGTCTCCAATGGAGACAGAATTTCACCAATTGTGACCTTATTATTATAATTATTATTATTATAATAAGCATTTGTATAGTGCCAGCAGTGTACCTGGCACTTTACAGAACAGTAAGATAGATGCAGTCCCTGCCTACAGCTTACAATCTAATAGACACAGAGGGGGGAGACAAGGAGAGGGGACATAGGGAGAGACAAGGGATAAATAACATTCAAGAGGATGCGAAGTTCCAGGTGCACGTGCTTGGCTTGGTTGCAATAAGGCAGGAGTCTGCGGGGAGGGC
This sequence comes from Sphenodon punctatus, assembly GCA_003113815.1. NCBI lineage: Eukaryota > Metazoa > Chordata > Lepidosauria > Sphenodontia > Sphenodontidae > Sphenodon > Sphenodon punctatus. Next base: position 2,359,313 of record QEPC01002093.1, on the reverse strand, counting down.
AGACAGTAAATATTGAAAGGAAAGTTCTAGCAAGCGTTGGGAAAGGCGGCGAGGAAGAGGTGGGTTTTGAGGAGGGATTTAAAGGTGCGGAGGGAGGGGACAAGGTGGATGTGGGCAGGGAGGGAGTTCCAGGCATGGGGGGCAGCAAGGGAGACGGGACGAAGGCAGTTAGGGGAGACGAGGGAGGGGGCAGAGGACGAGCAGAGAGTGTGTGCAGGAGTGTGTAAGAAGACTAGGGCTGAGAGGTAAGAGGGAGCCAGGTTTTTAAGGGATTTATAAGTGAATACCAGGAGTTTGTGAAGGATACGTTCGGGAAGGGGGAGCCAGTGAAGTGAGGAGAGGAGAGGCTGCACGTGGTCGAAGCGACAGGCTGAGTGGATGACCTCTTTTTAAAAGATATCCTAGTAAGTGATACAAAAAAACACAAATTGGCTTTCAGCCTTAATAAAAAATAAAACAGGATTTTAAACACACATTATTTGTGTTTTAAACACAATTAAACAGGATTTGAAATACACATTGGGGCTGACCTCATGCCCCGTGGATCCTGCGTGCAGGTGAATGTGTGTGGTTTCTGCATGGCACAATGTGCCAGCCATGGAGATGTGCTGGAGGGATCCATGGGGTATGGGATCAGACCCACTGTTTGTTTGTCTGTTTGTTATAGTGCCAGAATTGTGCTTGGTACCATGAATAATCATTAATTAGAGAAAGGTCCCTTTCGCAGGGGGCTTAGAATCTGAGATGGGTAAGGCAGAGGGGAACCTAGAGAGAGCCGGAGAGACATCAGTGAAGTTGAGAAACTTAGTTACAGGGGAGAAGGAACCCCGGATGAAAGGACAGTTGAAGGAGCATAGGTGAGCACTAGAGAGAACCTGACAATAGAAGTATGTCTTAAAGAGAGATTTGAAGGGAGAGAGGGAGGGAGGGAGCAGAGTTGTATGGGTTCAGGGAGAGCATTCGAGGCATAGGGGAGCATCATGAGAGAAGGGGCAACGATAGTTCAGAGAACAGGGGGTTTGGGGCCAAGTGAGGGTGGTGTCCGAGGAGGAGAGATGTTTCCAGGTGGAACATAGCAGAAAATGAGGGCAGAAAGATCAGGAGGAGTAAGGTGATGCAGATCCCTGAAGATGAAGACAAGTAGTTTGTGCTAGATGCAAAGAGGGAGGGCGAACCCATGAGGGGAACAAAGAAGGGACTGAACTAGTGCAGTGTGGAACAGAAAAATGAGAGTGGAGGTGAGAATGGGGAAGAAGGCCAGTAAGAAGGATGTTGTAGTAGTCACACTGAGGAGCATAGTTGTAAGCTAACTTTCTGAGCTTTTCTTTTTGAGCTATCAGCATTTCTGATTGTCAACACTTTGGAATTAAAATGAGCAGGAGAGAGAATCATAGAATCATAAAATATTTGTGATACAATATACTTGTAGATTATCCTATTGAGGAAACCCTCTGTAGAACTGTACAGGGAAGAAATTAGTAGGGTCCTATAGATATTACTCTAAACCACATATGGAATTTCATACCGAGTTCTATCACTATTTTAGAATTCTGTTGGTTGGTTGAAAACAATATTTTCTTATATAACTTGCTATACATTTCTAAAGGTTATTTCCCCCTAATATTACATTTAATCTCTCCCCATTTTATGTGCTTTTAGATTGTGGTCACTGCAGTAGGAAACTTTTCAATTCTGTCTGAAAGACTATCAACTTGTCAGGTGAAAAATATAAAAACCAACCACCAAGTCATTTGCCAAAGAAAAGAGCCAGAGGTCATGAACTGTTCTTGTAATCTAGGTATTGCAGAATTCACAGACAACGGTACGTTTATTTACTTACTCACTTTCAACACGTGTCCAGGGTATTCAGTAAATGTAAGTCAGAGTAAGGTGGATTGTCCCTGTCTTAAAGCATCAGAGTGTTTGCAGTAGTTTTATTTATGATTAAGGCAGTAATATATCTATGTTGGGCCCAGTTGGGCCCTCAGAGATTCAATGAAACTTCCATTGACTTTAGTGCAAATTACATTATATATAACTTAGAGAAGAGTGGATTCTTTATACCAGAGGTGGAGTACCTCAGGCCTAATTTTGATTTGGTCCCTTTCCAGTGCCTGGCCCCTCCATCCAGTTCAAGCACCCAAAGACGGTGACCAGGGTAAAGGATGGACACAGAATGGTTAAGATGATATCTTTTACTGGACCAACTTCTGTTGGTGAGGCTATGCAGGCTTTCCAGCCACACAATTTCATGATTTGGACTTGGACTGAAATGAGATTTCATCCAATCGAGGAAACTCGACAAAATCCCAGTTTCCTGAAATTTCTTGCTGAATGTTCAGCGAGAATTTTTTTTTTTTTTTTAAATTACTGCACATGCACAAAATGGATGCTGCCCCTAACCAAAATGGCAGCTATTGCTGCCATTTTGGTTAATGGCAACAACCATTTGGGGCATGCACAAAATGGCCCAGCAACCATTTTGCACATGCACAGTGATTTATTTTTTTATTTTTAAAATTCAATTTCTAGCTGAGAATTTATCTCGGGCTTGGGCAATTACTGGGAATTCTTGTGAGAAAAAAATGGCTGCTCATTCAGCCCTAATCTGGACCTTCCTCTTTCTGAGTGCACCCCTTATGCACCCTCCAACCTCAACTTATCTGGGTGCAGCTCTGCCCAGGCAGCCCTTGGGCCTTGTACTAATTTTCAAAGTCTTCACCACCCCTACTGTATACTTTCAGATATTCCGTATAGCAGCTTGTCATGCCATCCCTTTACCATTTTATTGGAAATACCTTTGTTTGGAGACCCCTAAAAAAAGAGGTTGGCAAGCTAGGGTGAAAACAAATGAGACAATAGCCCACATTAGCCTGCGATTTGCCTGTCCATTTGTTAGGTGGTTCCCAGATGTTCACCCACTTCCACCACGGGACAAGCAGCCAGCTGCTACCAGAAATGTCATCTGGAGAAGGTGGTTGATGCAGCACGGCTAAGGCTGGCTCAGCCTGGCTAATTCGGGCTAATGTGCACCCTCCTGTCTGCTAGGTCCGGCACACAAACACCCATGTGCATGGCGGGGTCTGCCAGCACCATGGACAAGGCCACAATGTCAGCAAGGATTGAGCCCAGGAGCAGCCGCCACCTGTCAGCTGATGGTGTGGGCTGGGAGTGAGCAGACACCCCCCCCCCCCAGCCACCTCTCATCTGATTGTGTGGACTGGGAGTAAGTAGACCCTCCTCAGCCACCTGTCACCTGATGACATGACTGGAAGAAGCTGTCACTGATAGGAAGGGACTGAGGGAGGTCACCCTTGCCTGAGGGTGAGCCCAGAGCTGAGCCCAGTCCAGACCCATGCAATTCCTCCCTCCTTGTCTTCTGTCCCGCGTGGCAGCAGGATCAACTCCTGGGGCAGCAGTGGTGGCAGGCTCGGGTGTGCAGCATGTGGCACAGGCATCGCCTCCACCCACATGCCTCGTTGGGACCTGCCACCCCCAGGCAAAAGAGACTGACCTGCAAGGCAATTTCTGGGTGCAGCTGTGCCCAGGCAGAGCCACTGGTTTCCCTGCACCCCAGACGCTGGCCAGGGGAACCAGGCAGTGATGACAGCACCTTGTGCTGGGGATGAGTCAATATACAGCCCCTGGACAGGATCGCTTTGGCCCAGAATCTAGGAACGATCTGCTGCCGCCAACCACTTTTCACAGGCCTGATCCTGTTTCTGGCAGCCAGCAGCCACTGCTCCTGAGCCCAAGTCCTGCCCGTGTGTTCCGTTCCTTGGCTCAACCCAGAGCATGGGGGCAGTGTGGCGGCTGTACAGGAGGCTGCATATGTGTTCTGCTGTTCGTGCCAGTCCAATGAGTGGCGTCTGCATTGCCACTCCAGGGATTGAACAGGGGATCCGGCTGGCCGCTGTCTCGTATGTTTTCATCCATAATGTAGTAGATAGTGAAACTGATTAAAAAATCAAATTCTGCTTTTATGTGGCGCTTTTTCTTTTAATTTGAATGGTATTAGACTCATATAAATTAGTGCAGAATATGTGTGTGTATGTATGTATGTATGTATATATATATTTTCTGTGGAATAGGGACTATCTCTTTATCTAAATTTGTACTGTGCCTAAGCACAAACAGGGTCAAATCTTGATGCTATTATCATTGCCCTTGTTGCTATTATCATAGCCCTGCTATTACTATTGGTAGTTATTATTAAAAATAATCCCATCGCATATATATATATATGTATATATATATTTTCTGTGGAATAGGGACTATCTCTTTATCTAAATTTGTACTGTGCTTAAGCACAAACAGGGTCAAATCTTGATGCTATTTGTAAATTTGATGCTATTTGTAAATTTGTACTACTATTGGTAGTTATTATTAAAAATAATCCCATCGCTGCTCCTCTCGTTGAAGGAAAGGTGGGCTCTAGGACTCTTTCACCCCATTTCTGCTGATTGTCCCAACTAGGAGATAGAAGGCTCCTGAGCTCTTCTCTTGTCACAGCTGCTGGGGAAGAGGAACCTTTAGAGCTTTTTGTGTGATTCGCCTTCTGCTTCACCTAAACAAGGGCTGCCCGTCATGGCGGGGAGGCAGGAGTGCAGTGATGTGGCCAGCCAGCTGCACATCATTCCCCACCCCCAGCCGGGGGAGCCACGGGAACATTTGTTTTTGCAGCCGGAGCTTGCCCAAGCAGGGGATGCCCTCCCCCGGGTGAACAGATGTCTAGGAGGACATCTGTTAACACCCTGTCATTTGCATCATGGCTTGAGAGCATATTCTTGGCTGCATCCTTGAATTTTGTATTCCATTCACTCTAGAGGAAGATATACTTTCATTCCACAGGTGCCACTGAATTGTGGTGTAGTAATTACTAGCTGAAATAATAGCAGATGGACTTGTGTAGTCATAAATGGTTTGCAAGTTGTTGTTGCAAGGATAACAGTCTTCAGGTGGCTTTGAAACAAGAGTGAGAAGGAAGTATGGTGTGTGAGGTTATTAAACACTATCTGGTGGTTAAGGCACAGAACTAGAAGTCAAATGACCAGATTCTCTTTCTGCTTTTGCCAGACATGCTACGTGTTCTTGGTGAAGTCACTTTATCTCCATGTGCTAGAATTTATTTTTTTTAATCTATAGCATGATATGATGCTGCTTCCCTATGCTGTATACATACTGTCAAGCTGAAAGTTTTGATGAATCATGTTGATTTGAAAGGCTCAAAGGGAAGGTATTATGGAAGAACAAAGGGTGGATAGTGTTATTATGTAAAGCAAAAGTGTGTGAGGGAAATATAGAAAGCAAGTCAATCCGGGTGCTGCTTCTTGTACATTGGCTGCAAAGGTAACTCAGGCGGTGTTTAAACTATCTGTTTAAACTTGTATCGACCATACGACCAATGTAAACAACCTTTTTTTCTGTGTTCTTCCCCCCAGCTGTTGAAGTATTGCTTACCTTTGCTTCTTGGAATTTATCGGAAACATTCGAATTTTACAAATGCTCATCACTGGAAAAGTAAGATGTGTTTATCAAGGTGTATGTGTGAGGTGTGGGCTTTTGTTTTGTGTTTTGAAGCTTTACAAACATTGAGCACATTCAAGGAAAACTCTCTTTGACTATTTTATTCAACAAGCCCTTGACATCTAGAGTTGTAGCCATAGTAATGAAATAATGATAATAATAAATGAACCTCACCACATGAACCAGCCAGTCATCATTCTCGATGTAACTAAGCCAAGCGCATGCACCAGGGATCTCGCATCCTTGTGAATGTTACACTCCTTGTCTCGCCCTCTGTTCCCCTTCCTTCATCTCTCCACCCCCCCCAATCTCTCAGATTGTAAGCCCTAGGGCAGGGACCGTGTCTATTCCATTACTGTGTAAAGCACCAGCTACATTGCTTGCGCTATATAAATGCTTGCTAATAATAATAATAATAAATTAATTATAATAAGGAACTCTTTCCAGTTCTTAGATGTTAAACTTTAAGATCTGCCTAGTCATGAATGATTCTAAACAGCCAGGAATTAGCCAGTTCTTCAAGGCGTGTTATCACACGAGATGTGGCCCACATTGCCCCCCTCCTTTGCCCTGGATTTACTCACCCATGTAAAGGGCGGCAGCCAGATGTTTTCCCCAGTTTGGGTTAGGGCAACTGCACAGTGTCATCCCCAGAATGGCAGAGCACAACATGTGGGGTAACCTGGCCCAAACTGGGGCAAAGTGCTGCCCCAGGGCTTTCTCCTGTCTGATGTGGGGGACACAGGGTGGGTTGCATTCTCCACCATGGAGTCACCGCCTAGAGCAGTCGTGGGAGTGACCGCAGCTCTGTGGCGGAGAGAGGGTGCTGCGCAGGCAGACCGCTGCCAGGGAAACCGCTGGCCCATTTGCTGGGGTCCTTGTGGAGCCCACGCAAGGCAGCTGCAGGGTGGGGCACAGAGCAGTCCAGAATCCAGTGGGCTTCTAGCCCATGTGTTAAAACCCAAGGATTAATGAAGTTCTAGGAACCTGGAAAAAATTCACTTCTCTCACATGAAGTTCAAGAAAAAGAGCTTAGCGAGGGAGACTTGCAAGTGATCTGGAAGAAGCTGGCATCAGAGCTGAAACAAATGTTCTCCTCAAGGTTCATATTTATCAGATTTTACTGACTTGTACTATGCAAATTCAAACATAAAACTCACAGCCTGTTTCACTAAAGGGTTCACAAGATAGGGCAGAGGACGGAAGTACAGAAAAATAAGAAAAAGAAAGGAATAGAGAAAGGAGGAGATGCACAAAAAGCAGAAATAGAGAAAGAACAGAAATGGGACAAAAAAGTAGAGAAGGGAGAAGCAGAGAAGAAAATCTTCCCTACAGAAATATCGTGCAGTAGCCAAAATCTTGGTGATTTTACCTATTAATAATATCAGTTCTGATTATAAAACCCAGCTGTACAGATTTGCATGTCCATACCCTTCTGAATAAGTAGCAGTTTCGGTCAGTAAAATTAGTCACCCTGATCTAATGTCCTTGTAAACATTTTGAACGACAGCTTTTGGTACTAAGAAGCCTCTTGGTCATTAGATCATTTATTTAAGGAAGGTTCCTGTTGCCCTTTGCTATTTCTTCTTTTTTCTGTATTTCTGCTTTTCCTGTTTCTTTTGCTTCCTTTGTTTCTTTTCTGCTTTCACCCTTTGCATTTTGATTGTTTCTTCTGCTCAGAGACTCCCTTCTGCTTACTCTCCTCCTTTTCTGATTTTCTTCCTATGATATCCCTTCCTTTCCCTTCTTCTTTGATGCATTCTGACTGTTTGGATTGCAAAGTTTGAGGTAGTTCAGATTTCTACTATTTGAATGTGCCAGAGTCCGTTTGTGTTCATAACTGACCTAGATATGATTTGTGAATTTGAATCCTATCCCCATACCCCAGACTAACAGTGTAATCCTCCAACTGCTTTGCCCCAGCACAAGCCCTTAACACTAATACAGGTTCCATGAAGTTCAGTGGTATGTGTGCTGGCACTAAGGGTTAGTACCAGCATCAAGAGGGTGGAGGGTCACACCCGAAAAATGCAAAGCAACTATATGCATTTGCTACTGCATTACCCTGCAAATAACATTAAGCATTTGGGTGTAGTTAATAGGGATGGGCATTCAGATTTGATTACCGTATGTTTTGGACTCGGATCTGGCCACTATCATCCATGCCTTTATTACCTTTCAATTAGACTACTGTAACGCAATCTATGAGGGGATGCCCTCCAGAGGTTGCAGCTGGTGCAGAATGCGGCGGCCCGTCTCTTAATGGGGACGGGTCGCCGCGAGCACATTACACCAGTGCTCTGTTCTCTGCACTGGCTGCCTATTATGTTCCGGGCCCAAGTCAAGGTGTTGGTAATGACCTACAAAGTCCTAAACAGGCTGGGCCAGGCTTACCTGCAGGACCGCGTCAGGCCACGGATCGTATTGCAGCCCCTGCGGTTCACCAGGGATGCCCTACTCGAAGTCCCCTGGGTGCCAACGATGGAGAGGGCGTTCTCGGTGGCTTCTCCCAGGCTGTGGAATTCCCTCCTAACGGAGGCGTGCTTGGCTCCGGACCTCCCCTCTTTCCAAAGACAGTGCAAGACCTGGCTGTTCCGCCGGGCCTTTGGAGAGGGAGACGAGTAGGGTGGGTTGGGGAGGGGGCAGGTTCTGCCCTTTTTGTATACTTTTAGCGTTTTAATGAATTTTAAATTGTATATTGTGTGTTTCTTTTATTGTTGTTGTTGTTGTTATTGTTTTATATTTTGTAAGCCGCCCTGAGCTGCTCCTTGAGCGGGAGGGTGCGGATAAAAGAATAGCAAAATAAATAAAAATAATAATAAATAATTACAGAGTTGAATTCATTATAGATTCAGATCTGTAATTTTTGGATTGATTATGGATTTGGATTTTCCCATTGAAGTCAATGGGAAACCGATCTGTACCATAGCCTAAGTCCCATCCCTAACCCTTCCCCCACCCCTATTTCCTGGGGCTCCAGAGTGGTACTTACCATCTCAGAGGGCTTGCTTGAAGTACCGCCGCTGCTGTGCATGTTTTGGGGTTGGGTATGGCGCATTAGTCTGAGGTTGGGCCTGTTCCCTGCTCTGGATCGCTCATGTCCCATTTTGTGCATGTATAAGATGGCTGCTGCCCTTAATCAAAATGGTGGTGATGTCATTTTGGTCACCACCATTTTGTGCTTTCATAAAATGGCCCCGGCAGTGCCTTCCGGAGTCCCCACAGAAGTGGGGATGCTTCAAGCAAGTCCTCCATGTAGGGTTACCATACCTCCCCTTTAAAAAGAGGACACTCCTGCAAAATACATGTTGCATGGCTTCACTAGAATCCGTGCAGACCTGCACTGGAACCAGTGCAGCCCTGCACCATTTATTTTTCATAAATATCCTCTTTTAAAGGGGAGGTGTAGCAACCCTACCTCCGAGGCTGGTAAGTAGACTCCACAGCCCCGGAGGATGGGGTGGGGGAAAGTCCAGATCTGTAAGTATGACTCCGTCCCATATAACAGATAATATGGATTAATCCGCAACTGTTCATTTTTGGATAGTTGCAGCTTAATTTGAATCTGGAATGCCCATCCCTAGTAGTTAAGGAACATCTGGCCACTCTCTCGACTTTCCATGACCTTGACTTCATCACCAAGTAGCCACATCCTGTGTTGTTCCGCAAGGGGCAAGTTCTCCCTACAAGGTGTCTTCTGGAATTACCCCTCGTTGCATGATGCTTCAGGGGCCTGCACATGCATGATTGCCAACTCTCATGATTTATCACTAGTAACATTATTTTGACTCTATTAGAGCTGGCCTCATGCTTTCAGACTCCCCAGCCATCCTGGGATTTCATATCCTGCTCAAAGAGAGCCCCATTCTGATTAGTGGATCTTCCCAGCCTTCTGGGAAACAACACCCAATGACAGCTGCCTCCCTGGCCTATTCACTCTGCAGATAGTTTGGGGGTTAAGGCAGTACAGAGGAACCCTCTTTACTGCAGGTGAAGATAGGGAAGAACAGCTAAAGAAGAGCCCAGCAGCAAAAGCTCTGGTGTCACCATTGCCTCAGCCCTCCTCTGAATTGGCATTGGATTCTCCCTCTCATCTCAGGACCCTTTCACAGGATGGGGAGAGGCAGAGGCAGCAGAGCCACTCTGAAGCACAGCCTCAAGACTGGAGGGAAGGAGTGATGATCCCGTCCCATGTGCAGCTGTTTTCTGGGGCCTTCCCACTCACTCAGCAGAGTCAGAGAAGTAAAGGTTAAAGCAGAGAAAAAGCAGCCTTCCCCACAGTCCTTGAAGCCACATAACTACCAACAGGGCCTTCTTCTGGTCTTCACCCACCTAATCCCAATTCCCAGTTCCTACTCCAACTTGTTCTTTGTTCAGCTCAGCGCTGCCCACTGCAACACCCCAACACCTGTGTGCCTGGTGCCACCACTGCCCCAGTCTTCCCATTCAATCCTCAAATACCTCTCTCTCCTATCATTGGACTCTCAGTCTTCTGGGCCATTTCCCTCCTCTAACCCATCAACAGCACAATTAATTTTTTTTTAAAACAATGATTGATTTTGAGATAAATCTTATAATGTTTTGAGGTGTGAATCATAATTTTAGATCTGTTGAGGCTGGCACAGGAAAATAGATTTTACCCCGTATTTTGTTGTGATTCATTTATCTTGGCTGTTTGCAATGTGAGTTGGTGAAGGGGACAATTTCACCCCTTATTATTCTGGTCATTAGAACAATATGCCTTTTGTAGATTATAAAGCATTTGTAAATGTTTCACTTGTTTGAATATAATTTATGTATTTACTGTCCTGTTTGTATGAGTCTATGGTGTTTAACATAACATGAAATCCTATGTTCACATACAACTTTTAGTGTATACTTTGCATGTTATAGAAACTGTTTTATATGTCTCTAGATGCTCAGAATGTATCAGCACTGCTGGTTGTACCTGGTGTACAACAGAAAACAAGTGTGTGTCTCCTGCTCGTACTTGTAAACAGGTTTACGCTAAAAATCAGGTAAATATTTTTGAGATTGACATTTTCTGGCTTGATGAAATTTGATGAAATGTATGTATCCTATGTGTTTTGACATGACAAAATGTTCTCATTTTTCCAGGATGACTGTCATCAAATTACAAAAGAAAAATATATATCAGACACTGGTGCTCCCACAATGAAAGATGTCACCAAGAAACAAAAGGTCAGCTACCATTCTGAAAATGATACAAATGAGACACAAGTTGATTGAAAAAATGCATGTGCATTGAGAAAAGAGGGCATTTGTTAAGCTGATAGTTGCTGTTGTTGGACAGTCCTCTGACCTGCCCTAAGGACATGCCTCTATCTTACATATACACTAGGGATGTGCGAACAGAACTAGGTTCGGATGTTCGGATGTTTGGTGGTTCAGGTCAAACTTTGAGTTTTGATTCGGTGTTTGGTTTGGTCAGGCTCGGTTCGGTCTTTAGTTCGGTGCAATCGAGAACTGAAAATGACGTTTGTTTTTTTAAATAAAGGGAAAAAACTGAAAAACATATTTCCAGCTATAACATTTTTGTTTTTTATTCAAGTTTGTTGAAAGTTGGGGAGATTGTACCCCCGATGAAGGGCACTAGGTGTACCAAAATTCGAAATGACTAGATAAAGAGAACCGATTTCAGAAACAATTGAATGTTGTGATTTTAAGAAAAGCTCCATACGCATTCATGGCTGCGACTTCTTTATCTTGCATCCAATGTTCATGAAACATGTGCATATTATGTCACTCCATATGCTTAATATGTCTGCCAATTTTCAGAAAGAGGTGATATGATATAAGACATTAACCTGAAAATACATTTCCAGCTGTAACATTTTGATATTCCATTCTGGTTACAGAATATTTGGCAAGAATGTATCAAATATCTTTCCTGCCATTTCAGCAAATGTACAAGAGATTTTTTTATAAAGGGACCCAATTATATAAGCAATTGATGTTGTCCCTGTGAAGATCATTATTCAGATGAATATCAGCATATTCAGTGCCAGTCAGAGGCAGGCACCCTGCATGGCAGGGGGAGAGAGACTGTAGGAGGAAGGATGTGGAGCAACCACAAAGACTGACAGACACATTCAATGGCCAAACACATTACTGCAAGCTTCTAGCTTTACAGGACCAATTGGTAGTGGCTTCGAGGTGGGCATAGGGGGCAGCCCTGAGATGGGCATAAGCAACATAACTGGGACTTCTGAGATAGCATCCCATCAGTCAGGAGACATAGTTTAAACACATCCAGGCTGGCCAATTATCATCACAATCACATCTGCAGCGCTGAGACAGAGGACATAAGAGAATCTCTATTGACTCTTTCCTAAACAGATGCTTCTGACTTCCCAGAAACAAGTGGGGGAGATATGTTGGGATGGTCCCAGCACAGAATGAGAATATTTGGTTGACATTTCTGTTGGCCAATTCGCATCACAAACCGATCTTATACCACAGTGACATTAGAGAATCCCAGGCATAGGCCCCTTCTCTACATATGTTGTACAGGCATATAAAATTGGGACCCTTTAAAAATCTTTCTGATATTTGGCAGAGATGATTATGAAAGTGTAATATATAGCCCTGCCAAATTTCATGTACAGTGGTTGGACTACAAAGATGTTATAGTCAGACATACATTTATATGTTAATTGCTTATACCACCAAGACCCTTTTTCCAATCCTTCTGAAATTTGGCAAAGATAGTAAATATGGGAAGGAGTATAAACGGGAAGGGTTATAAACTGGACAAGTTTCACCTGCATTAAATGTGAGGCAAAGAAGTTACAGCTAAGAATGTATATGTAGAATATTGCAAAATACAATAATTCAGCTGCTTCTAAAATCAGATTCCTTTATCCAATCGTTGTGAAATTTGGTACACATAATGCTTTCTATCGGAGGTATAGGCACCCCAATTTTCAGCCACATAGCATACAAAACAAAAACGTTACAGCCGATAATATGTTTTCCATTGAAACCAATGGAAATTCAATTCTGAACTCACCGAACACATCCGAACTGAACGGTCGAATTCGAGTTCGGTTTGCACATTCGGTTCGGTCAACCGAACTATTTGAGTTTGCTCCAAACTCCGAACTTCTGAACCGCGTTCGCCCATCCCTAATGCAGAAGCTATTAGTTTGGAAGCTTCTGCCTCAGTGCTCCCTTCAGGGACATCTTTGGTGTGTGGTCCACAGACTTTAATCTTTTAAACAGCTAAAGTTTATTAGACATGGTGCATTACAAAAGAAAAGAATAAGCAGTACAATGAAAACTATAAAAAACCACATTAAAAGATTAGTTTCTCTCACACAAGTTCAAATGTACCTAGTGTAGATGGGAACTCTTCCTAGAAGAGGGGGAAGTTTCTCTGCTATCAGCTGATGTGTGATAAGATGGTTCCCCTTCCTCATCATCAACCAGGTTTTTGAATTCTTTGTTCAGAAAAAGCAGGCTATCCCTTTCCTTAATACACTTGTGCCCTTAAAGGGACTTTCTTTGTCAAGTTTGGTGTACATAGGGCTCGTTCATACATTATGGAGAGGCAAGAGAAATCACTGAGTATTTCCCCTTGGTACCTCTGAATATGTGAATGCTCAGTAAGTCACCATACGCTCGGTTTCATTCATTCTACAAAACTTAGTCTTCTCATGTTAAGTTAGTTTATCAGTAAAAGTAATGGCCATTTTCTACCCCTTAAGCCGGTAAATGGTAATTTTTACCAAAATATTTCCACTCACTATCACTCATGTAATGAGTTCATGTAACTGAGATACCATAGGGGTTTTCCTGAGATACTCCTGACAGTCTTCCACTAACCTATTATGTGTGCATAACAGCCGATATCATTCTTGTGTAGTCTCCAGTTTCACAGGCCTCCTATGACTGTCCAGAGTAAGCGATAGGACTATCAGGGTCTTTTAGCAACTCTGTCACACCTGCACAGGGCACACAGATTTCTGTAATCCAGACTGTCTGCAATATTCATGCATTGACAGAAATCAATATGCTAATATAGGGAACTGTCACAGCATGTGCATCTGACTGGAGTAGAGCTAATAAAAAATGGAAATTCCTTTTCCTGGAAATGTTGAAAAATATTTTCTAAGTTTTGAGGAATAATGACAAGAGAAAATAAAATATAGATATTTTTATTGAACAATTAGAAACTTGGAAAGGGAAAAAATCCATTAACATTTTTGAAGAAGTATTTTTTCTGGCTAAATAATAGGTGTGGCTAAGATAAATAAAAATAAGAGAGAATGCAGACTTCTTGGCTGAATTCCTGACCAAATTAAATAAATGGGAGTTTTACCATTGACTTTCATCAGGGCAAGAATTCGACACCTTATTTCTACATGCATTGCTGCACCTGCATAATTCCTTACACACCAATTACCTTTAAGTCCAGCTTTATATTGTAGCCTCCAAATAAAATAACATGTTTGTTTTTCAGCAAGAAAAGAGGAACTGCAGTTTGTGCACTGTTGAGCATCGATATTCTGGATTTGATGTGTGCTTAAGCACTAATGCTGTAGACAGCATGTAAACAGAACAGAGCAAGCTCCTCTTTGTCTTGCTTCCAAGTGCATTATTATGAAATTTGAGAGAGCTAAGATTATTTAAAATATGGCTTTCTACCACAAGTCTTATCTGAGAAACACAGCGATGAAGAAAGCTGTTGAAGCACTAAAAAGCAATAAAACAACAGATTTAACCACCCAGAGGGTTTTTTAATTGGCATCTGAAAACATGCTGTCCTTTCATCCTGAGCTTTGGTGCTTTTAGGTTTATGTTCAGAGTTTCGTTTTCTTTTAACTCAGGGTATAGCTGAACCTGCACAGGAGCATTAGAGAGGATAAAAAACCACAAGAAGCCTGGTTCCTACAAAGGACCCATGTAGCTATCACTTGGCTGCAGGATACCAGGGAACAAGAGGTAAAAGGAAGGTGTACCTGCCAACGTTGAGAGCAGGCTGTGCCTCCCTTAGCCCCATGAATCAACAGAGCTGTGCTGGGAGGATGCTGGCTACACTTACAAAAATGCATTGAAAGTTCTTATACTCAGAGTACTACCCTCCCTCAGTCAGTACCCATGAAAACCTGATGCCATTCAAGGCATAGTGGGACAAATGCTCAGCTTCTGTAAATTGTTGATTTCAAGACATTTGACTTTAGTGGAGCTATTCTGATTTACACCAGCTGAGGCTAACACCCCATATCTCTACAGGCTGATGCTCAGGCAGTGAGCCTCCGCAGTTTGTGTGTCTCTAGGTGTTCAGGCGACACTCATCACCATGGTTATCTGAATGCCTTAGAAATGTCAGCATTTAAAAATATCTCTGTTTCTCTCATCTCTTCCTCCCTGCTATTAGGATCCTCCCCTTTTGCAATAGTGCTGAAGCGAGCTTTGCATTTGCAGGTGGCATAGTTAACTGTTTTATCCTCTTGCAGAAATTAGACCGCTTGCCCACATTACACAATTTCATGTTACTTTGTATCTTATGTGATATTTAGTAACTTGTGCAGGCACCTTTACTCATTTGACAGGGAAATTAATGTGAATTTCATCACGGATGTTAGGACAGGGATATCCAGCTCTGACACTTAGGCCCTTTTCACACAGACACTCTTAACACCAATAAAATGGGTGTTACATTTTATTATACATGTTGCAGAGCACCCATAGAGCACACCTGAAGCCCTGCAACATGTATAGTAAAATATAACACCCATTTTATCAGTGTTAGAGCGTCTGTGTGAAAAGGGCCATACATGGGTTCTGTATTACGTGAGGTCTGAATGTGTGCATGGGGTGAGTTCTGTGTTATAGGAGATAGTCATGTGTGCATGAGGTGAATTAAACGTGAATTTAACTTATGTGAAAATTACAGCGTGTGCATGGATCCTCTAACAGATCCCTTAAGGTCAAGTGACTTTGGGAGGGAGGGGGGATAGAAAGAAAATAATGTGGGCATGTAGCCCAGAAGGAATCTTACATTATTGCTAATTTAGCATGATATAGAATCCCACGTAAAACTCAGCATGTGGACAAGCAACCTGAGTACCGAGGTAATAGGCCAGCAGCTTAAAGGACGGATGACAGAGAGTTCTGAGGAACTTGTTTATTTTATTTGTATATTTATTTATATTTGCATTGTTACCCCACCCTCTCGCAATAAGCTACAAATTTCATAATTAAAACAACAATAATAAAAGAAAAATAAATATAGCATAAGAATATAAAACAATACTAAAACTCTAATCGTGTGCGAAAAAGAAAAAGACATACAATTCCCTGACATACAGAAAAACTACCCACAAGCCAACCCAACAAACCCATCCCACCCTCCCCTCCTCCCCCACCAAACGCCTGGTGGGGCAGGGTCATGGCCACCCAAAACTTAACATTGCTATTAAAATGATTAAAAGACCACACTGAATACTAATAACAATGTTATTTATATGGCCCTCTCCTCCCTCCCATTGACACTCAGAACACGTCACAAAAACATTGAAATACAGTAAAATTAAAAAAAACCAAACACCAAACATCAGTTAAGAACCCAATTAAAATAGTTAAAGAGGGAGAGGAGGAACAAATATATTAATGGGAACCAGCAGGCCTTGGACTCAAGACTAGGAAGGTTTACCACGCTCAGGATTAAAAACCAAACCAATATTACTCCCCTTAACCATTTTTATCAGATTTAAAATAGGCAAAGCCAAGAAAAACCAAGCAGGAATAGCCCCACACTGAGAATTGAATCCCAAACCATAGATATCTCTCACCAAATAATTTTTAATCAACTTTAAAAGGGGCATCAAAAGAGAAATCAATCAGGAATACTCTCCCAACCAGGGGATTGAATCCCAAATCCTAGATTTCTCCCCCAAATCAATTGATAGAAACTTAAAAGGGGCACAGCAATGAGCAATCATGTAGGAATAGCCACACTGCAGACACTTTGTGGGGCACCACCTGGGAGCCGCCCCTGAGTTGTGTTCAAGGAATTTAAACACCTTGTTTGTCTTTGTCTCGCTCCATTCTGCTACAGTATTCCTAAACTGGCCTTCATCTTGTACCAGATCTTAGGGAATAACATACCGATACTTTTTTACAACTGAGTTTATGTTACACATTGTTTTGCTACAGTAATCAAGTTGTATTTTCTGTTGATAGTTTTCATTTCAGTAGACATGTCAAAAAGTTGCTAAAGAGAGCAAACATCACAGATTTATGGTTACTCAACCCCTTTCAGGGTGGGATCAAGAATCTTTGATGCATATACCCAAGGAAAGGAGAAACTTTCATGACCAAATAAATTATTTGCACGCATACAGTGCCTTTCATGAGAGAGTCTCTTGCAGTTTGAAAGCGTAATTAAATCTCTCGGCACTTATGTGAGGAAGGTAAATTCCTGGCAAATTATCGATGGCACAGGAAAAATTTATTTATTTTATTTATTTATACATATTTTTTAGCCGCCCCCTCATGCCTACAGCATCTCGGGGAGGCTTACAATACAATAAAATTCCAAACAATATTTAAAAAACAACTTCATCAATAAATTAAAAAACAATCCCATATCCAGCCCCACACACACACACACAACTACCCAACCCTCCCCTCCCCTCCTCCCCTCCTCAGGCCTGGGTGAACAGCCAGGTCTTGCAGTCTCAACGAAATGCCAGCAGACCTGGGGCCAGGCGGGCTTCCTCCGGGAGGGAGTTCCAGAGTCATGGCCCAGCCACCAAGAACGCCCTCTCCATTGTACACACACACACACACCCACACACACACACCCGTCTCACCCGGGGGACCTCCAAGAGGGCACCCCCAGTGGACCGAAGGAATCGCTGTGAGGCACGGAGGGTGAGGAGGTCCCCGAGGTATGAGGGGCCCAGACCGTGCAGGGCTTTATAGATCAACACCAGCACCTTGAATCTTGCTCAGTACGCTATAGGCAGCCAGCGCAGAGCACGGAGCACAGGTGTTATGTGGTCCCATTGCCCAGTCCCCATAAGGAGACGGGCTGCCGCATTGTACACCAGCTGCAGCCTCCGAACCAGAAATAAGGGAAGCCCCAGATAGAGCACATTGCAGTAGTCCAGCCTCGAGGTGATGAAGGCATGGATAAGGGTGGCCAGGTCGGGCCTGGAAATGTATGGGCACAGCCTCCGTACCAGAAACAGCTGGCAGAAGGCGGTCTTAGGTGGTGACCGAGTCCAACAGCACCCCCAGACTCCGAACCTGCTGGGCTATAGGAGGACAGACCCCCCCCATCAGGGGAGCCACCACCTCCC
>QEPC01002093.1:2309181-2341403 GCA_003113815.1 Sphenodon punctatus | reverse complement strand
AGTTTCAGTCTGCTCTGCCTCATCCAATCCGCCACGGCCTCCAAACATTGGGAAAGCAATGAGACGGCAGGACCTGGGTCAGTTGAAAATGAGAGGTACAGCTGAGTATCATCAGCATATTGGTGACATCGCACCCTGAACCCTCTCACGATCTCCCCCAGGGGCTGCATATACACATTAAACAATAATGGAGACAGGATCGAATCTTGCGGAACATCGCAGGATAAGGCCTGGGGGCTTGATGTTTCAGCCCCCAGCACCACCCGCTGGCTTCTCCCCGAAAAGAATGAGCAGAACCATCCAAGGACAGTCCTGTCCAGACCCCCAGGTCTTGCAACCGTTTCAACAGCAGCCCATGGTAAAGCGGCCGAGAGATCTAGCAGGATCAGAAATGTCGAACATCCTGCGTCCATCTCCCGGCAGAGATCATCCACCAAGGCCACCAACGCCATCTCAGTACTATAGCTGGGGCAGATCCCAGACTGAAAAGGGTCAAGGAAACCAATGTTATCCAAATGTGCCTGGAGCTGCAGTGCCACTGCCCGTTCAATAACCTTCCCTAAAAAGGGAAGGTTAGAGACAGGTCTGTAGCTGGCGAGTGCGTCCACATCCAAAGATGGCTTCTTCGGCTGAATAAATAATTTCATAATAACGTGACAAATCCATACCTATGGCAGGCCATAGAGCACAGGAATAGACTAAACCATTGTTATTGTTTGGTTGGGGGGGGTGTAAATAAAAGAATACTGGGTGTTTGCATTGTAAATAAAACACCTGCCCTAAGGGTGTTTTCAGACAAGACACGCCCCTCCCACCCTCACCCATTATACGTGTTACAGGGCTGCAGCGTTGCCCTGTGAGTGCCCTGTAAGCAAAACAACTGCCCTAAGGGCGTTTTCAGACAAGACACTCCCCACCCACTCACCATACATGGCCATTTTCACACGCCCATGCAAACACCATTGCAGGTTGGGGGGGATAGGTGAGCGCCCGTGGGAACACTGTGGGTGCGGGTGCATGCACACTCCGCGTTTCACCCACCTCCACCCATCACCTGCACATGGAGCAACAGGCGCCAATCCCAGTTGCTCCGTGCACGTGCATGGAGATGGATGGAGGTGGGTGGAGATTGGGGTGCACCTGTGGGAACAGCCGCACACCCACCTCCACCCGCTGCTGGTGCACACCATCCTCCCACCCACCACAGCCCGTGTGAAAAGGGCCCATATTAGGCCCTTTTCACATGGGCCATGGTGGGTGGGGGGATGGGTGAAGGCAGCGGTGTGTGGGCGGCCATTCCCACAGGTGCATACCCATCTCCACCCACCGCCATCCATCTCCATGCACGGAGCAACTGCTGTTCTGGCCAACAGTTCTAGTATATAGCTCCGTAGGGGTGTGGTGGGTGGAGATGGGTGAAGCACGGGAACGTACATGCCCCCCACTGCCCATGGTGTTCCCACAAATGCCCCCCCCCACTGCACACCTGCCCACTGCTGCATTCGCACAGGCCCCCTACCCACTTGCACACGTGTGCGGGGGGGCATCCATGTGAAAAGGGCCTTACAGGGCACCCACAGGGCAACACTGCAGCCCTGGAGCATGTATAATGGGTGGGTAGTGAGTGGACAGTGTCTTGTCTGAAAATGCCCTGAGAGAGAGAGAGAGCGATGCACATCTCCAGAACTGATATTTATTTTAATAGCGTGGGATTTTTTTACCTGGTTTTGCTTTGTTTTCTCTCCAATAGCCTATGCACATTATTTCCATAGAGCCAGCATGGATATCAGTATTAGGCAAAAAAGAAGTAATAGTCAGAGGAGAAAACTTTACAGGAGTATCAAACATTGTGATGGAAATGACTGGAACCAGCAGCTGTAAACCATATGAGTGAGTCAAAATATTTATTATTTTTAATGCAGCAAAGCGAATCGCACCCACCCACACCCACATGAATATGCAAACGCATACAGAGCCGAGCTTTATCTTTGGGTGCAACACATTCATACATGTTGCAGTATCTGAGCTGCTCAGCAGCAAAGTACTGAGCAATTCTTGAGATACAGTACAGTGCAAATGCAATCCTCTCAACTCCCACTCCCACACACACTTGTTCACAGCTGAGTGAGAGGAGAGGAGACCAGAGGAGAAGAAATTTCTCCTGTCAGCTCCAAATTCTGAGGCTGCTACCACAGGGTAAGGTAGTCCTGAAGGCCGGGAATAATTGCAGGCTAGCAAGGGCCTATATGTGTCTCTGCTCAGTCCCTACCCATGCTCTGTAGATGTCTGCCATACAGACCGCAGAGTTCAGCAGATCTAGCTGGGAGAGACTGCTCACCAGTGTAATTAAGGAGTGCGCAGTGTACCCACTTGGAAAGTGGTTTATATTACCTGAGAAAGACAGAAACACAATAATAGTGGCATGAAAACTTGACATTACACTGTGCAGTTTTATCACCTGGCCATAATGGAACATGTGGCCCTCCATTTGTGATGGTTTTGTGTCACTTACCAGCTAGTGCTGAAATACATAGCAGGTTCTGTATTCATGAATATGATTTGCGTTTTGGATAGCACTCCAAATATTCAATTGAATATTCACACCAAAACAATATTCATGTGTTTTTCCAGTCATTTTTGTTTGACTATTTAGTTAACAAAATGACCAGAAAAAAACAACCAAAACATCCAAAGCAAATAACTGACTGGAACAGGTATGAATAGTGTTTTGTTTTGTACCAGCTTTGCTACCTATGGCCCTTTTTACACAGACACTCTTAACACCGATAAAATGGGTGTTCCATTTTATTATGCATGGTACAGGGCAACACTGCAGCCCTGCAACATGGACTCTTTTCACACAAGATGCCTCCACCCAGTTTTGTGGGTGGAGGTGTCTGTGTAAACACCATGGGCGGTGGGTGTAGGTGCGTGCGTGCTGCTGTGCAACACCCATCTCCGCCCATGAAGCAATCAATCAATCAATCAATCAATCAATCAATATTTATTCAAAATGCTTGACCATAGGTCTTGGCATATACACAAAAAACCAAATACGTACAAGATAAAATAGAAAAATAAACATTCCTCCTGTGGAAAATAAATAAATAAGATGAACTATTTCCATCCCCAGTCTTCAAAATATTGAGCTCTTATCCTACATGCAAATGCCAAAAATTTGGCGACTGAGCATGTTATTGCCGGAGTGCTGTCGACAAGTAAAAAGGACACATAGGTCTCCTGTGATCGCCCAGGTACGCGTCTTATTAAAGGCCAAAGTAGTCTGTCTATAGTATCTTCATACAGCCTGCAGTATAGTAAAGTGTGAGCAACTGTTTCCACCTCACCTGACCCACAAGGGTAAACACTTAGGTGAAGTGGGATACCTTTGTAACGACCCTCCAATAGGGCTGAAGGGAAGATGTTTAGCCTTGTCCTAAGGAACATAGCTCTCTGTGTGGGAGAAAGGAGACCGACCAAATACATGGCACGAAGCAATCAGCATTGGAGTCCGTTGCTCCGTGGGTGGGTGGTGGGTGGAGATAAGTGTTGCACAGGAGGATGCACGCACCTACACCCACTCCCCGTGGTGTTTACACAGACACCTCTACCCATCTCCACCCAGTGAAATGCACCCCACCCACCGCCCGTGGTGTTTACACAGACGCCTCCACCCATCTCCACCCAGCAAAACTGGGTGGAGGCATTTCATGTGAAAAGGGCCCATGTTGCAGGGCTGCAGTATTGCCCTGTACCATATATAATAAAATGTAACACCCATTTTATCAGTGTTAGAGTGTCTGTGTAAAAAGGGCCTATACTGAAGTGAGCAAAATTGACAAATGTGATATTCACAGTGAATATTCATTTCACCTCTAGCAGCAGGTCTATTTAACAAAAGAATTATTTTTCCCCAAACCCAACTGTTCTGAGGGAGACACTTTCCTCTTTTCCCCCCATTTCCTTTCTTCAGCTTTTGGACTGTCTTGTAGATACAGGGATCAATGATGGTGGTAGACTGCTTGGCAATACTTGTACTGCATTGCTTCTGAGCTCTGATTTGGTCTCTGGGTTCCACAAGACGTTAATTTAGGGCCCCCAAAAGAATCAGAGATGTAAATTTTAGAGTCATAGGTCAAGTGTTACTGTCCTAGATAAAGAAAGGCTACAAAGGTATCTGTGTCAAATGACTCCTTTGATTTAAGGAACTTTGTTCTTCTTCCTACAGAATACATGTTACCAAAGTGTTAAATAACACACACATGAAATTCTCTCTTCCAACGGGACGCAAAGAAGTAAAGAGTGTATGCATAAAGGCAGATGGGGTCAATTGTTCCTCTCCTATCACATTATATTATGTCTCCTTGCCAATGTGTTCTAAAATATTCCCAAACATCTCTTGGATCAGGTAATTTTGAATTTTTTAGTTAGCATAACTTTTATATAAAGTTTAATCAGTCTGCTTCAATATTGGTATATTTAATTGGCCAGTTAGTTTGTGTAAATTAAGGCAGCTCCATTGACTTCAATAAAGCTTCATCCACTGTACTCATTCAGTTGTACTTCAGGGTGGGGAACTCTGGCCTGTGGACTTCCTCATAAGGCCCTTTTTACATGAGATGCACGCATGCATGAAAACCCAGAAATCTGGATGTTCATGCATGGGTGCGTCTCATGTAAAAGACGCGGCGGGTGTGTGTGTGTATGTGCTCCTGCCAAACACACATCCCTACCCATCAACACGCACGGAGCAACTGGCGAAAACAGTGGTTGCTCAGTGCATGTTGATGGGTGGGTGGGGATGCGTGTGCGCGCCCATCTAAACCCTCCCCCCACCCACTGTGCACGCACCGGTGCAAACACCGACCCCACCTCCACCCCACACGGCCCGTGTAAAAAGGGCCCAAGAATTGGAACGTACCTTAAGGATCATCTAGTCCAACCCCTACTTGGATACAGGATGACTACAATATCCTCAACAGATGGCTGTCCAGCCTTTTTTTGAAAACTCCCTAGGTAACTTGTTCCATTGCTGAATGGCTCTTACTGTTAGGAAAAAATAATTTCTGATCTCTAACTGAAATCTACCTTCCTGTATGATGGGATAAAAATATGAATAAATAATAAATAAATCTTCTTGGTGGCAGCCCTATAAACATTTGAAGACTGCTATCATGTCTCCTGATAATCTCCTCTTTGCTAGGCTACGCTTACCCAGTTCCTTCAACCTTTCCTCATAAGATTTGCTTTCCAGACTCTTTATCATCTTTGCTGCCCTCTTTTGAACCTGCTCCAAATTGTCAATGTTCTTCTTAAAATGAGTCATCCAACATTGGACAGAGTACTCCAAGGGAGGTCTACCAGTGCTGAATAGAGTGGAATTGTTACCTCGGCTGACTTGGAGATAATTTTCCGTTAATACAGCTTAAAATTGCATTAGCCTTTTTTTGCAGCTGCATCACATCGCTGACTCCTGTTCAGGGGGGAACATGAGTACAACCAGCTTTCATTCTCGTCTATGGAGTAATCCATGGGATGGACAAGGGGTAGGGAGTCACCAGGGTGGTGTTCAGGGCACTCCAGGCTGTGGGAAGAGCAGGAGGGGTAACCAGGCTATGGAGAACATGCTGGGACAAGTAAGGAAAGGGGACTGGAGTCACCAGGGCAAGGGAAATTTGGAAAACATCATCTCAGGTTATTCAGATAAAATTTATAGGAAAAAAGTGACATTTTTTGTACAAAAATCCCAACATTAGCCTTCGTCATGTCTTTTTCTTTATAAATAGTGGTGGCCGCAAAATAAACATCACTGGCAGAAGCGTGAATGTGACAGATAATGTGATTGTTTCAGATGGCATGAGATCAAATTTTACTGTAAGTATTGGGCTCCTTTGCAGTTTAAAAAATATGCATCGCTTTAAAGGTGGTACTTTTGTGCTTTAAGGATTTTTAAAGTGTCACCTATTTTTAGTCCAAGTGGCTGGTCAAACTAATGATGCTTTTGTAGAGTTCTTTCAATTTGGATGAGAACCTGAAGAGAGATCAAACATGTCTTATATTGCAGACAGGGCTAAGTCTGCCATTTTATGTTTCTCAAGTCTCCATTTTCTTAATGATGCTGGGTCAGTTCTACTCAGATGGGCATTTGTATGGTGGGGATTAGCCTGTACTGACTATGGAAGAGTTAATGATGAGTTGTGCAATTCAGTCTCCGAGCAGAATATTGACTTAGTTCAGGATTGTTGTTTGTTACTTTGTTTAGCATTCTCCATCCTGAGTATGCAATGTACCGTAGGTGGGACAGAGTGATAGACTAATCACTCTGTCCCACTCCCATCTTCTGCTACTGCTAATAAATTTTGCATTCTCAACACTCTGTCAAGTGGTCTCTCTCCCTCTCTCTCTCTCTCTCTCTCTCACCCCCCCCACCCCCACCCACCCCACACACACACACACGTCGAATGCATGCAAACAGCTATTGGCTCATGCAACTCTTCCTAAAATTGTCTGTAGTCTTACACTCTTTACCACAATGGGTATAAACAGATGGTTTCGGAGGCTGCCTGACCCCGGAGCTGCTCCAGCGGTGCACCCCCACATCCACCCACTTGCAGCCCCACATGAGTTCGCTTTAGATGGACCCGGAGGTCCACTCGTGCAGCACCCACATCTATACCATAGAGTTGTGAGCGATGGGCTGATGCTCTAGGCTGGTGCTCGCAACTCTACAGTGCTGTCAGGGGCAATGGGCAGCCAGGCGCAGAGCTAAAGCCTGGGTCTACCCTGAAGACAGACAGCAGCTTTGCATCAGGCTGCTGCCCCAGGTTTGGTTGGCCTGCTCCACCAGCAGCACTCTGCGATGTTCCAGAGCACCACAAGCAGGGCTGCCCTGAAGCAAGATCAGCCTGTTCCGCTTCCACATCTGGCAGGGCACTCTTAAATGGACTGGCCTGTCCATTTAAAAACGAAGTGGCGAAGTGGGCTGGTATGGGCAGACTCGGGTCTGTGGTCCATATAAAAGCACCTACGTCTCTTTTTAAATTTAAAAATAAATCCTGTGAGCACAGACAGCAACATGATTCAGGGTAGATCAAATATCACTCAGGATCATGATCCCATTTGATCATTTGGGAAACTCAGCCATACAGCATTCCTGCAGCCTCGAATTGCCTGGTGCAGTCACTCATTCGTTCTACCGCCTCTCTCACCATGTGGCTTAGTCAGCATAGTAGCCAGAGGCAGAAGCAGATTTTCTACTGGACAGGGTGGGCGAGACAGAGTGGTGTGTAGAAGCCAGCACTGCACCTCTTCCACTCCTGAGGACCGCACCCTCACTGGGCCACTAGCTGGAGCAGGAGTTGGGTAGGGTAAGCTTCTCTGCATTCCCTTCACCTTGCACAGCCATAGGCTGTCGGGGCAGCTGTGGATGGATCAAACACCTTGTATCTCCCCACCACTTCCTCCAGATGAGCCCCTGATGATAGTGAAAACCTCTGATAGTGCTCTACATTAGCACGATCACCAACAGAGAGACATCAGGGGCAATACAGGTATGGGAGATTTCCTTGAATTTATCAGTGCAAATCTAGCGCTGGTGAGAGGTGTGCACAAACCAGTGCTTACAAGAAGAAAGGTGGCAGAGTCAAATACTGTTTGATAGTGGAAAGATAGTTGGTAATAAATGGAAGGTTTTTCAATGTTTTTCCTTGTGATGTCACCAGAATGTTCACAGTCCCATTAGACAAAATATTGTAATGATTCATTACTATGACATTATTTTTTTTTTTAAGATCTCTGGATGCCCTGGAGATATTTCTCATTGTAGTTTCCTAGCACCGAGCTTTCACCATGCAAAAGGGAGTACAATTTCAAGTGTGATATTAGAAGTGGAAAAATATAATATACATTGTAGTAAGTTATACTATCATCCGGACCCTGTATTTACGGGATACGAACTGACAACTGACATGGACCCTTTTCTGGACTTAAAATTATTTGTAAGTTTTCCAACAATTGAGTTTACATTCACATACCCTTGCTTTTTAAAGTTTTGCTGCATTTTAAAAATTATTTCTATAATTGTTTTCTCCAGAAAGAAAATGACAACTTAAATATATCTAAAAGTGAGATTGAGGTTTCTCTCTCTCATGGAACTGGTGGAAATTTGAAAAACATAACATTCACTGTTCAAAATATTACACAGAAACCAGATCGCAGTATTATATTGTGCAAATTCAAAAGTGGAAAGGATCCAGCTACTAGCAAGATTGATCCATCCACTGTGAAAGTTTATGTAAGTACAATGCCTTTCATAGTGTGCCAAGATGTTAATTTGCTGATCAGGAATAAAACTTTTAAATAGAGAATATGAGAGCAGTATAGTATAAGCTTTATTGTCCAAGATATTTCACTGTCATGTTATCATGCCATAATTTGCACATGCCAGGTGTCATACCATCTTGCTGGACACAGTTCATATGTATTTGATAAACTATATAAAAACAGTATTGTCTTCAAGATTTGTTGCCAATAATTGAATCTCCTAAGAAATTCACTCCAACTCTTAGAGCATAAATATAGCATCTCTCTCACTTTTTGAATTGGGGGTATTAAAAAAAAACCCAAACCAAATAGACAACAGAAATGGTTCAGCTTATCAGTGCCGAAGAGATAAGTAGCTGTGCTCTGTGGAATGCCGTCTGTGCCATTGCCAAGGTATGAGGGGTGGATCTTTACCTATGACGCTCCACCGGATGCAGAAATATTATTTCTCTCAGAATTGGTAGAGCTGGGTTATGGAGTCTCTGCTATTGTCTGACCAGAGGAAAGAGGATTCACCTTTGCACAACCCATTTGCTCAGGTTGTGTCTGGGGGATCTGGATGTAATCCTAATTATTTGGTTGACAAGAGACCTCCATGTAGAAGAGAGAGAGCATATGTTGTAGATTAAAGAAGCAAGCAAAAAATGTTTTGAATTCATGGGCATATGGTATCGATGAATACTGAGTGAATATAAACATCAAAGCCAAATGTTCCCTAAATATATCTGCTCTATGATAAAGTGAGGATACGGATTTTTTTAAATACAGTAATTAACTCTCTAATCTCAGTTACACCAGTGTAAATCTAGAGTATCCCCATCAGTTGATTGCAGTAGACTACTGTGAAGATGTTCCAGATTTACACCAGTGTTAACTGAGGTTATAATCTGATTTCTATTTTGAATCCTGCTACTCCAGCTAGGTCACTGTTTGGAAGAGGAGGGGTTGTGTTTTAATGTTAATGGTTTTCTACTAGCTTGTAGAAAAGATAGGTTGTCCAAATCTATCATAAAAGTTACCTTTTGGAGGAAGATGATGACTACCAGCTATAGAATAAGAAATGTTAATACTTAAAAAAATTATTTAGTGCCGGTACATAGAACGTTACCCCCATTCCATGCAGCCTTACCACATGCATCGTGTGCATGGGGGCAGCCAGATATTCACCCCACCCCACCCCACCCCATGGCATGGCAGGGCAGGGCAGGCAGCTGGCTGCTACATGCTACATCCTCAGGAAAAGGCGGGGGGTCCAGTGCATAGTAGATTGATCCAAAGCGGGCTACGTCATGGCCAGGGACAAGATAGTGGGTGGGCTGGGAGGGGGCAGGGCTGGGCAACCTGTGGCGGGACAGCTGACCCCACCCGGCTGCCCCACAGTGGACCCAGCTGTCTGTCCTGCTCCCCACACTGGCCCCGAAATGTGGCAGTACCAGTTGCCTGCACGGGGCGCATGGGGATTGAGCCCTCCACACCTCATGTGGAGGCACCCTAAGAGGGTACATAAACCCCTTATTGTGACAAGACAATGGATGAAATATGTAAGAAGACTGACTTCAATGCCGTGACCCAAAATAACTTCAACTTTCAATAATCTCTAGCTCATTTTTATCCCAAGAATTCTTTCTTTCTCCATCCAAGTGTAGCTTTCTCTCAGGTCTGTTTATAGTCATGATTACTCTCTCTTTAATTCTTTATGCTTTCACAGTTCCTGAAATCAATATCATTTTGTGGTGAAGTTTCTATTGCCATAGTGGTGCTAATTATTTCAGCCCCAACTTTGGCAGACTCTAGAGCTTTGTAAGAATTCTTGTCCGTTGTTCTGGTCGGTCTGATACTTAATACTACTTAGAACCCAAGTGGCGCTGGGCAATATTAAACCTCTGATTACAACTTAATCATGAGCAGACCTCTGAGACACTCCTATTGCTCACCCAGAAAGACACAGGCCTCCAAAAGGGTGAGGATAGGATCCAGGCATTGTGTTAAGCCCTTACCAGAGATCCCCTTTGCCTTTTGTAGGGGCTTCTCTTTTACATTGTTTTTACACTGATCAGAGTGACAGGGGGAGCAAAGAACAATGGAAACTTGTATTCCCTCTCCTGAAAAAGCTCAAGTTTGTGATTCATTACACCGGTGTGTAGGATATTTTTCTGGTTCAGGGTTGGATTTTTGTCTTTGTTTATACACATATATTAGTTTTCATGTGGATTTCAGCAGCTCTACATGATGGCAAAAATTGACAGTTTTTTAAGGTTAACATCAGAGAGAGAGAGAAATTGACATTTAGAATGCTTCCTATTAGTTTTTCCAAACTATTTCTTCTGTTTGAATGATTAATATAGTTACTGACAATCATCAGACACCCCCCCAAGAGAAAAATAGTGTTATCCACTGAATGTGATCTTCTACAGACACAGGAGACAGTAACTGCATTTCACCAATATGATTTCATATTTATCTATTAGGTCAAATTCGGAAACATTAAGCGTGAAGTTCAAAAGAAACGACATCATAATTATTTGTATGCGCTTATTTTGATCCCTTTTTTAGCTCTGATTGTGACTGGAGGTAAGTATAGTTATGTGATTTTTATTTTGTGATTGCTGAAGGACAGAGATACTGGTTGTATATAGGAGACATGTGCTTGAGATTGTGTCCAGGATGCTTGTAGAAAGTTTGATATTATCCCCAGTCCCAGACAGGAGTAGAATAGGTGGATTAGCTTGCTCTCTGCCACTCCAAACCTACACATTTCCTCACAGTTCTCCTGTGGTATCACTTCCGAGGGGACCAAGCAGCAATTCAACTATTTTAACAGTTTTCCATTATATATTTATGTGCACCCTATATGAGTGCCTATCAAACCATCTAATTCCAGTGCTTTTTTTCAATATGCTAGCAGCAGTCAGGGTTTGTAATCCATAATCTATTAATTGAATTAATTATAGTCAGTATGAGGAAGCAGAAATATTTTCTCTTCCGTATTTATTTTTTCAGCCTCCTTCCCCACCAGTATTTCGAATCTGGGATACTCTTAGCATATGTTCGTTCTGTGTTTTAGTAAGGCAGGCATGTTTTCTTTCCTTTCCTCCATTGCTTCATTTGGTAGTATCAGTCTTTATAGCAAACCTCTTCACTCAAAAAAGCTTTGAATAACTCAGCAATATGAAATCACAAATGCCAGCATAAAATATTGATTTTTCTCATACAATCAATGTAAATTTAAAGCACTTTGTCCATTCTTCTTCCAAAGTTGCTTTTTAACAAACTGATTATTTTGTGTTTGCTGAAGGAGATACTGGTTGTATATACTAGACATGTGCCTGAGATTGTATCCAGGATGTATGTTAAAATTTAGAAAAATTTCAAATTTGGCAATTCTGAGTTATAAATAAAACAACACTATTGTGGGTTCTTCCCGCACCCCATCTTTTAGTATAGTGTGAGTATATCAGTATATAAAGATTATTATTATTTATATAGCACCAGCACTATGCCTGGCACTCATTAATTAGAGATAGGACCCTGCCCCAAGGAGCTTACAATCTAGGGGAGAGATGGGAAGGGAGACAATGCACAGGGGAACATAGGGAGAGACATGAATACATTAATGAAATTGAGAAGTTGCAGGTGTACATACTTAGATTAGTTATAGGGGAGAAAGAGGGTATTTTCAGACGTTACGGGGCCCTTTGGCCCCGTACCGTAACCAACGTCTTCGTTCCCCGCCGGGGTCACCCCTGCACGGCCCAACAGACGTGCCGGGGGGATCCCGGCGGGGAAAGTGGGAGGGGCCGGGGCCGCGCGGCGCAACGTGCGGCCGCACGGCCCCGCCCCCTCCACGCACCCCGCCGCCCGCCCTCCGAGGAGACGGGCGGGCGGCGGGGCCAATGCGGCCGCCGCGTCTGGCCGATCGTGCCACGGCCCGGGATCCCGCCGGGGATCCCGGGCCGTGGCACGCGGCCAGACGTTACTTTTTGTTGGCCACGGCCCGCGGTCCATTTGACCACGCTTCCCGGGACCTTCCCCCGGCTAGCCCGGGAAGCGTGGTTCAAATTGACCCCATGTGCAGATTCAGCGTGGCCAACATCTGGCGCACGCTGTGCAGACGTTCAGGGGCCTTTCGCCCCGCCGCGGGGTTCACTGTGGTTCAGCGTGATCTCGTCACGTCTGAAATCACCCAGAGATATGCGTTAAAAACAGACGTGCTAGTGGGGCCAGGGCAAGAAATAGCAGCCACACCTTCCTGCTGCCCGTACAACCCGGGTATGGTGAAGAAGCACAACCAACGTGTGACTGCCCAGTCCCCCCGCCCCCCCCACACCTTGCTCCCAGCATCACGCCCTCCCCCGCCCCCCACAATGACAGACAGCCATGGTGACCAATGAAGCATGGCCATGGCGTCCCGTGACCCCGGGGCAGGCATGCCATTCCAGAACTGATATGCTAGCCCGCTGTGGCCCTCATGGGCAGCCCTTAACCTGGGCTGTGGCCTCAGGGATTTTCCAAGGTCACAGCCTGGGCTAGCCACCAACACTCCCCGGGGCAATCCTGGGCCAACATGGAAGCATGTATTTACTTGTGCCGGCAGAACCCAGGCCTCAGTGGGCCAAAGTCATGTCTGTTTTTATCCATGGATGCTAATTTCACCCTGAGAGAAAGGTCAGTAGAGGAAGCATCAGCAGCCAGTAGGGGTATGCAAAACTTACTTTATTTTCATTTTCGTTTTAAGGGGGGATGGAATCCATACATTTGGTTTTTTTTGTTATAATACATACTTTTTCATAAAAGCTTTCATTTAAAAAGAATTTAAAAATACAAAAAAATAAAAAATCACTGCACATGCTCAAAATGGCTGCCGGACCATTCTGTGCATGTGTGTCCTTTTCCAAAATAGCCGACAGTTGTGATGCCACCATTTTGGAAAAGGGCAACCAGTCTGTACATGCACAGTGGCCATTTTGCAGAAGTGCAGACTGGCTACCGCTTTCCAAAATGGTGGTGACGCTGCCACCACCATTTTGAAAATGGGTCCGCATGAGCAGAACAGTTCGGCAGCCATTTTCACATGTGCAAAGATTAATTTTAAAATTGTTTTTAACTGAAATGACTGCTAGGGCAGCATGTCTGCACATGCACATAATGTCCACTGCACATTGCAGATTGGTTACCCCTTTTCCAAAATGGCGGCAAGGCTGCTGCTACCATTTTGGAAGAGGGCACACATGCGCAGAACAGTCCAGGGGCTATTTGCACATGTGCAGGTTATTATTATTATTATTATTATTATTATTATTATTATTAATAATAATAATAATAATAATTAAAAAAATATTTTTAATTGAAAAACAAAAATGAATGAAAGCAAACGAATGTTGTTTGCTTCTTCATTCATTTTTGCATCCTTACTAAAATGAATGGGGCTCCATTTGCTTTCATAACTTTACAAACAAAAATTAATTGCAAAGCCTTAGCAACCAGTCTGTGGGGATAAGGAACTAGGGAAAGCCTGACAGAATAGGTATGTTTTCAGGAGGGATTTGAAGGCTGGGATGGAGGAAACAGAGCAAATGTGGTCAGTAGGGATGAGACTCTGGGCAAAAGTTTCGTGTCGGTCAATTTCGGTTTCGGTTCTCATGTATTTCGGCTCTTTTTCGGTTTTGGTACTATCCAATCTTTTGCATTGATTTTTGTACCGGATTTTTAACATTGCATTTTTTCAATGGGGGAGAAATTGCAGTGTTTAAAATCCGGTACAAAAATCAATGCAAAAGATCTGATAGTACCAAAACTGAAATTTCGGATTAATCCGAAATGGCCATTTTCGACTACTTTTGGTTTTATCCAAAACCAAAATTCCCATCCCTAGTGGTCAGGGAGGGAGTCCCAGGCATAGAACCATGGAAGAGGAGGCAAAGACATTTCCAGGAGCAGGAAACATTGGGGTATGTGAGGGTGGCGCAGAGGAGGAGCAAATATTCCAGGTGGGAATGTAGCGGGAAACAAGTGCAGAAAGGCATGGCGGAGCAAGGCTGCAAAAATTCTTGAAGGTAAAGACAAGGTGCTTGTGGTGAGTGCAAAAGGTGAGACAGAGCCAGTGGAGGAAGGAGAGGAGGGGCTGGGCATGATCAAAACAACGACCTTGGCAGCAGGTTGTTGAAAAGAAGTGAGCGGGTCAAAGTGAGAGCAGAGGGTTGCCAGTAAGAAGGAGGTTTCAGTAGTCAAGATGAGAGATGACTAGTGCATGGACAACATGACATGTTCTTTATATTTCTGTATGTGATATTTAATGCAGTTTTGATTTTTAGTGGCAATCATAGTAACCAGATACAAATCCAAGGAACTAACCAATAAGCTGACTCAACGACTTGACGAGTTCGAGAGTGAGCTTCGGAAAGAAATACGTGAGGGTGGGTTGGCACAGTTTTTGATTATTTTTGTTAGATGAATAGCCCTTCTAGCTTCTCATTGTATTTGCTGTCCCAAAACCTAGTTTTTGAAATTAAAATTGCTATTTTAAGACACACATTAGTTAAGTACTGTAAGTATTATATGTTCCATAAAGCAGAAATAAAATGTTTTTGAAAGGAGACTTTCTTTTAAAGTTGGTGATTGCTGCTGTAGCAGCCAAGGGGGAGGAATCTGATAAACACTGTATATAATCATTTGCTTAAGAAAACTAGAAAGAAAAAAATGTTCATCCAATCAGTGTTTTTCATCCCCCGGGCAGATAATGCACACTCTCAGAAGGTTTTTTTAAAGGCCATTATCTTTTCAAGGTCATATTGAAAGCTGTAATTGTTACGATAATTTTGTGTTATCAAAGCTCACACTCCGAGGCGGGTGGTTGTTGTTTCAGAATTTGCTGAACTACAGATGGATAAATTAGATGTGGTGGATAGTTTTGGAACTGTTCCCTTCCTTGACTATAAGCATTTTGCTCTTAGAACCTTCTTCCCAGAGGTAAGTGACTGCTAGTCTTTATGGTGCAAACTATATCTGAGTGTAAATGCTGAATCCAAATTAATCCCAGTTCCCCTGTAATGAAAAATTGAAGGACTGTTTGTGCTAAATAGGAGTCTCATCGTCCTACCCCTAATCATTGAGTTTGCATTTATTTTACCCATTACTTTTTCTATCTTAGGGTGAAAACAGACATGACACTAACCACCCTTTAACCACCCTTGGTGGTTATTTATGCATGTTTCAGGGCTGTATAGGGCACCAATACAACCCTGCAACATGCATAAATGACCACCAAGGGTGGTTAACAGGTGGTTAGCGTCATGTCTGCTTTCACCCTTGTACACTTACCTGCCTGGGCAGGTATGTCTCATATTTACAACCTGTAACACAGCAACCACGCTTTTGACTACAATAATAAAAACTTAAGAGAGAGAGAGTTGTTAATTATGGGGTCTCCCTAATAAAGTTGGGACAGTAACAACGCTTCATTTGGCATTTGAAAGCATATCTGTGCTGCATATACAGCAAATGCGAGCTAATTCAATTTTGACTTTCCATTTAAGGTTCATAATGACATGTAACACACCTGCAAAAATTGCATTACTTTCAAATACAATCACATCACATCAAATATGTACAATTCAGCCATATTTGGAACCCCAAATTTCCACTTTTAAACTAGACTAGAGTTTCTCAGAAAGTATTTAATATTACTCAAATGTGAATGTTCTAAACCTTTAAT
This sequence comes from Sphenodon punctatus, assembly GCA_003113815.1. NCBI lineage: Eukaryota > Metazoa > Chordata > Lepidosauria > Sphenodontia > Sphenodontidae > Sphenodon > Sphenodon punctatus. The sequence goes on along the minus strand of QEPC01002093.1, from coordinate 2,325,370 downwards.
GTTCCTTGCACTGAAATATCTACTGTCTTGTATTTTAGTCTGGAGGTCTTGCAGCTATCTTCACTGAAGACATGCACACTAATGTACCAGTAAGTCTCAGAAATGCCATTTGAACTCTAGTTACTGGGCATTCTTTTCTGTTCTATTTAAGTTTTTATACCAACCCCATCACTATGACAACCAGATAGCTTCAATATATGTCAGTTAAAATTTTCTCTTAATTTCCTCTCCACAGGGAGAAAATTTACATGGATCTTTAAATGTGATGGGGTTGTGCATACTTACTTAATTTTATGTATTTATTTACATTTATACCCCACCCTTCCCAGATAGGCTCAGAGCAGCTTACAACATAAAAAAATCTAAAAAACAACTTCACAGCCTCCTACCCCAACCCCCACATTCTGCCTAATCCCCATCCCTGCCCTACCAAACACCTGGCCAAAGAGAAAGTTCGTCCAACACTTCTGAGAGATGAGCAGGCTCCGACTTAGAAAAATCTCCAAGAGGAAGGAGTGTCATAACTGTGGAGCAGCTACCAAGAATGCCTCTCTGTGTGGCCTTGTTGTAAAAAAAAAAGTTGGTGGAGAGATGGTACCTACAAGAGGGCACTCCCAGCTGACAGAACATGAGGGAAGAGACAGTCTTTCAGATACTTGTGGCCCAAGCCATTTTGGGATTTATAGGTCAAACCAGCACCTTGAATTGTGCCTGGAAAGCTATTGATAGTTGGTGCAGACTCTGGCGCGCCGGTGTAATGTGCTGCCAACGACCCAACCTCGATGGGCCACCGCGCTCTGCACCAACTGTAGCTTCTGAACAGTCATCAAGGCCATTGCAGTAGTCTAGCCTCAAGGTTACAAAGACATGGATGATGATGGCCAGATCCAAATCTGATTTTAAAAAATGTGTATATGTTTATATAGAATGTATATACAGAAACAAAATAAGCTACATGCTGTTTTCTGGCATTTCTATGAGTTAAAGGTCTGCCATATCTAAATCTAATTTCTTTTTAAACTATTCCAGAGCAGAAACTCCAGGCACAAGGATGAAAGCCTCACAGCACTTTATGCTCTAATTTGTGACAAGGATTTTCTTGTTACCCTCATTCACACTCTTGAAAAGCAGAAAAATTTCTCTGTGAAAGACAGGTAGAGTATGCTTATGTCCCATAGCCTTCAACTCATAAAATTAAAGGAAAAACAATTTGGCTTCTGATGAGCAGATGCATTTTTTACTCTGTGCAAATCAGGAATAAGATTTTCCAAACTGTTTTTTCATCGTTCCTTAACTTATTATGCTTTAAGGGTAATTTCAGATGTGATGGGCCTAGAGGCCCACCATGCTGAACCACGGACGGACCGGGATCCATTGCGGATCCCGGTCAGGAATCAGGCCGGCCATCCTTTAGACGTGCCGGCCTGATTCTGGAGGGGTATTGGGGAGTGGGCGGGACTGTGCAGGGAGGGGTAGGGGTTGTGCGGCGAGACATGTGGCCGCACAGCCCTGACCCCACACGCTCCCCCAGCCGCCCACCCTCCAGGAGACGGGCGGGCGCAGTGGCCAATCCAGCTGCTGCGCCTGATCCCATCCCGTGGTCGGGACCACAATCCGAGCCTGGTGAAGGTAACAGACGTTACCTTCGGCCGATCCCAGATCGTGGCCAATCCAACCACGGTTGGGGCCCGATTCCACCATGATTGTGGACCTCCGGGCGGCCGGAGGTCCAGAATTGTGATCATTGAGATTCCCGCCAGGGATTCACTGGGGTGAACATCTGGCGGGAACCTCAACAGACATTATGGGACAAACGGCCACCACAGGGGATTCACTGTGGTTGACCGTAGTCTTGTAACATTTAAAATTACCCAAAGACTCCAAATAAATTTACATGAAACGTCATTAAAAATGGAAGTCTTGTTTTGAGATTTATTTATGTATACAGACATAGCAGGGGGAAATATCTCAAAGCTATAAACATTTCATTGAATGAAATCATAGCAACTGTTCCTAATTTAGCCCAGGTGAGTAGCCTGGCTACCCAAGAACTGCTATCTGTACACAACCCCCTATGTGTTCGGCATTACCCATACTGGCAATCCTGAAGACAGAGGGTGCAGCCACACAACCTGTGGAAGGCCTGACTTGTGCACAGCCCTGTGGCGGGCAAGCACAGCCACCACACTGAAGGGCCAGTGTGGGGAACAAGGGTGTGGTAAGTCTGGCCAGACTGGGATACGACTGCCCAAGGCACAGTAGGCAACATCTCATGTGAGAGCATATTGTGTATTTCCACCCATTGATATAAATGTATACATAATTATATGAACTCATTTTATAATAAAGTATTGGGAAACATCTTTTTCATATGCTTTAGATTAGTATGAATTCTGAATTCTGTTCTCTTTAGTTACATCTTTTTCCCCCTTGTATACAGGTGCTTGTTTGCATCGTTCTTGACTATTGCACTACAGACAAAGCTAGTTTACTTTACCCAAATTCTAGAAATCTTGACTAGGGACCTGATGGAGCAGTCTAGTAACATACAACCTAAGCTGATGCTAAGGCGAACAGAATCCGTGGTGGAAAAGCTATTAACCAACTGGATGTCTGTTTGCCTCTCTGGTTTCCTTCGGGTAAGTCTCCTACCTTTGCATCGCCTCTGAAGCACTTCCCCACAACCAGATTTACTAGGTTCAGCAAACGTATGTCTCCTGATCTAACAAATGTATCTGATCTGTCCAAATGTTCCACTAGAGTCAATGGCTTTCAAACAGACCACAGTAGGTGGGGGGGATGGGCGCACACCCATCTCCACCCACCTCCACGCATGGAGCAACCGACATTGGAACCCAATGTGCGTGTTGCTCTGTACGTGGGTGATGGGTGGAGATGGGTGGAGTGGCATACGCACCCCCACCCACCACGGGTGCCATTCCTATGGGTGCCCACCCATCCACTCCGCACCATGGGTGGCGTTCACACAGGCCCCCCACTGCACATGTGTGCAGTGGGTGGGGAGGCACCCATGTGAAAAGGCCCAATGAAGAGACCTTGATTCCAGTTATGTCTGAGACTTTATTTATGTTGCAAACCACTAAATAGAATTAAATGGTATAACTTAAACTTATCAGAGATGTACATATGTGTCATCTAGTTTTGTATTGTTGTTATTTATATATCACCAGCAATGTGCCTGGTGCTGAACAGTTGCAATTAGAAACAGGTCTCTATCGCAAGAGAATTACAGTCTAGAATGGACAAGGAAGGGGAGACAAGTGAGATGGAAACATAGGGAGAGACAGGGATACATTCCCATTTTACAGATGGGGAACTGAGACTGAAAGAGTGACTTGCCCAAAACCACGCCGTGAATTCATTGCTAAGATTGAATTTTAACCTTGGTCTCCTAGATTCAAGTACAGCACCTTATCTAGTAGGCTACACTGGCTCTAGCCAAGTGATTTTCAAAAGATACAGTGTTTCCAGCCTTATTCTTGTGTTTGATACATTTTTAAATTCATCATCGCATTTCTAATGCAGTAATAATATATCTGCTACACGTGCAATCAAAGTGGGCAATATGTTGAATTGCTACTTTGTCACTCATCTTTTCAGTATCTAATTGTTTATTTTTCAAAAATAATGCCACAATCTTTCATCCATTGAAGTCAGTGTCTCTGCTCCCATTGACTTTAATAGATGGAGGAATGTGCCCTAATAGTATCTAATAATCTATTGGGCATATTTACTATTAATGCTATTTACTCATTCTTGTATTAATCTGCAGTACCATTTAAAAAACTTGCTTCACATATTATTATGCAAACATCTATAGACAACTTCAGGTTGTCAAGGCAGGGCCTTTTCTTTGTAAGTAGAATGCAGTATGCCTCTGCTCCTGCTCTTTACAGCAGTTAGAGAGTTATACTTCTAGAGATTTTGGTGGGACACTGCCATTTTTAAAGCAAGACTTCTTTCTCAAACGGATTTTACCGGCTATTGTTTGATACCGACATTTACTGCAACTGAAAGAATTTGAAATAAAATGTGCCCATCACTTTTCAGGTTTTTTTTGTTTGTTTTGTGTACAGTTTCATTAATATGCTGATGGGCAGTGGCCACCAATTTGGACTTCCTATTTCTAGTTCTAAAATGCCCCCTCTCCTTTACACTAGTCTGTGTAGAGTGGCCAAATATACACATTTTAGAGGACACTTATGACAAATACAGGTTGCAGGGCTGCATTGGCTCCAGTGCAGCCCTGCAACCTGTATTTCTCATGTGTCCTCTAACATTTGCATATCTAGCCACCCTACGTCTGTGGGAAAGGGGTGGACTTGCAGGCTCTTTCTTGGATCCGTCAGAATTGGAACACAGTGACAGTTGGTCCTGTCTCTTAGTTTGTTTGTCTCCTGGATGAAAGGAATGAGGCATTCTTTATTCTTGGAAATTTACACAACTGGGGAGAAATGGGGCCTGAGGAGTGACCCAAATTTCCCAACCCCAGATTTGGGATCAGGAGAAAAAAGTGATTGAGTGGGGATATCCATTAACTTTTAACTTGGTCCTGTCTCTTAGTTTCTTTGTCTCCTGGATGAAAGGAATGAGGCATTCTTCATTCTTGGAAATTTACACAACTGGGGAGAAATGGGGCTTGAGGAGTGACCCAAATTTCCCAACCCCAGATTTGGGATCAGGAGAAAAAAGTGATTGAGTGGGGATATCCATTAACCTTTAACTTTTTAAGGTTCTAGAACAGACCCAGCAGCATTAGAAGCCTCTTCTTTAGCTAGGGGATCTTATAGAGAGCAGCCTGGCCAGGAGGGGAAAGTGATGCCCTTTCTCTTGGGATTGGTAGAGACGTCAGCACTTTGCAGCAGTATATGTATGTACACCATAAACTTTGTTTAGAGGGAGCTTGAGCTGCAAGGAGGAGGATAGGTAGGTAGGATTGTAAGGAGGCTGGGAAGGAAACAGATACATCTTCCAATGCTTCCATGGGGACTGGAGAAATCAATTAGGCTAAGTCAAAAGACACATTTGAGACATGGGTATGACTTCCTTTGGAAGAGCCAGAACCAACTGTGGTGGGACTAGGTGATGCCTTAAAGGCCAGCTTTTTCCACCAGCATTTTCTTTGTGACTGCGGGAAGCTCTGAGCTTGATATGTAAGGAGCCCCAGGTGCACCCTACTGAGCACGTGTACTCTCTCTTGCTAGCCATAAGGAATCACCCTGATCTACCCATTAAATTACAGTCAGTTTTTCCAGCAGTTCAGTGACATGAATACTATTTGCTAATGCAGACAAACCTCCTTGTGTGCATGCAAGTATTAAATGTAACCAGGGAGACATGGGCAGAATGTTGGCTTTAAAAAAAAAAAATCATTACAAAATTGCAGGGTAGTTCATTCACTTTAAAAAAATCTGGCTTCAAGTTGTCTGTACTGTATCCCATCAATGTATCCCAACGTAGAGACAGAGACAAACTTGTTGTTTGTGCATGTTTTATTTTTTAGGAGACATTTGGAGAACCATTCTATTTGCTGGTGACAACTCTAGATCAGAGGATAAGCAAAGGTCCAGTCGATGTAATAACTTGCAAAGCCCTGTACACACTAAATTAAGACTGGCTCCTATGGCAAGTGACTGAATTCAGCATGGTGGTATGTGTTTGTCAGTCTGCTTTCCCTTCTAGTGAGTAAATGTTTTGAGAAACATTAGCTTCTTAAGGCAGGAAGTTGCATGCAGGCTGTCTGACACTGGAGTGGCAGGAGCCATGTGGGAGTGGGCAGAAAAGAAAACTATTTACACATTTTTTAATAAAAACTAATAAACTCTCAGCCAGATTTTACCATGACACTCCATAAACTGCAATGGCTTCCCACTTCTCATACCAGAGTACTGTAGTGAGCTCTTAAGTTACTAAGATCTCATTCCTGTTATACAATACACACTCACAGTGCACCTGTACAATCAATAACAATTTAATAATAAATAATAATTTTATTTGTATAGCACCCTAATGCCGATGGCACTCGGAATGCTTATTAACCTGTAGAAGTCATTGCCAGAAGATGTTGTGAAAGTCAGTAGCATAAATGACTTCAAAAAAGGATTGAACAAGTTCATAGAGAATAGGTCCATAAATGGTGATTAGTCAAACTCATCAGGGGACAAGACCTCTGACTATTGAGGACTGGGAGCAAATAGTTGCAGCCTTATCACTCCGTTATGACCTGTTGTGTATGGCTCTAAAGCAACCAAAGCTGGCTACATGGACCAGTGGTCTGACTTAGTACGGCACTTCTTATGCTTTTATCATAAAGTATTTTAATATAAGCTAAACTACAGTAAAGATATGAACTCGGAAAATATTAGATTCAGGATCTTTGTGTATGTAGTACATTTCCTTCTTTATTAAGGCAGTACTCTAGAGTATGTGGTTTGCAGCCTAATTCAACAATTTGCAGTGGGTTCTTCTGTCATTAAACGAATACTAGCCAGTGCTATTTTATTACATAGTCATGGTTTTCTGATACTTCCTTGATTTAAAAACAAGATCACTATGGAAAATATGCTAGATTATCTATTTATGAGAAGTGGATGTTATCCAGTTCTTTTTCTCTCTACCCGGGCGCCTTTAGACACAATGAGGAACGGGTGCTTACAGCATTTGACACGTGACTGCACATTGCATTTAAGCATTGGCTTTTAGCCTCCTGACGGCCCCATGTTAAACCCATATCTGCTGCCAGAAAGAATTGTGGGCAGAAATAACGTGTTTACCTTCTCCCTGTGTCTGGCGTTGCTTCTAATAATATCGGGTAGTGTGTTTGCTGTTATTTCCAGTGAACGATCATAGAGATCTACACATACAGTGGCTTGAGTTTGTCTTGCAACTTCCTCTAAAACTGAAGCCACTTTCTTCTTGCTCCTAAGCAGGGAGCCTGTCACAGGAAATCTCAGACAGCGGGGTGCTCAGACCACCCTCACTACGGTCAACTCTGACTGAGAAGGAAAGAAAGAAGCAAGACTTCTGCTGCTGGCCGGCCCTGCACGGGCATGAGCGTGCGGCCTCTTTCTCTCTCACTCTCTCTCTTTGGCCAGGCAGGGAGGGTGGTCTCATTGCGCATGGCTCTGCCCGTGTGCAGTCATTTAGACCTTTTAAAAATGGGTCACGGCTGGGGGACGGTCCATGGCCGCAACGCTGTGGGAGCAGTGGGGATGGGGTGGGTGCATACCCATCCCCCCCACATTCCTCTGCATGGAGCAACCAGTATATTTGCCGGTTGCTCCATGGGGGGGGGGGGAGATGGGTGGAGGTGCATGTTATGTGGGTGTGCACACGCATACCCACCCACCCACTGCCGCTTTCAAACAGGATGCACACACTCATGTCCAGTCCACTGTGCGGGCATGCATGGGCATGAGTGGGTGTGTCTTGTTTTAAAAAGGGCCTTAGAGGTTTTCCCTTCCATTGTAAGAATGTACTGAGCCATCGTGAAGAACCTTGATTACAAAGAAGCAACCTTCTCTTTTTTTTAGAAGATTCGTCATTAGCAAGGGGAGGGGATTTCAAAGTGACAGCTGAATAGCGAGGGGAGGGAGCAGTGCATCATTGGGTATCATGCTTTTTACTGAGGGGAGGAAGCAGCACATGGGATACCATCCAGGAAAGCTGTGGAGAGCTGCACCAGTGATGACATCCAGTGTTTAAGCAAGCGCAGTAGATGTAATTGTGTAAGTACTACAACGCAGTAAACACAGAGACAGACACATGGCTAAACAATGGTGTCAACACACATCCAGACACCCATTTCTGTTGTGTCTAAAGGTGCCCCTTATGTTTGTCGGTGCACCCCGGAATGAGACATGGAGACAATAGTTTGGATAAAAACTGGTTGCACTGTTTATTGAAAATTAATCTAGGCTGGTGGGAATTGCACTAGGCAATTTGGATCCAGTATGCAAAACAAGCCACTTGCTTGTCAACCTGTTGACCAGGCACTGTCCTGGATGTACCCTCTGGTTACAGCCCTAACAGTCCCAAAACTATGTCTCCCCTTCGATCAGCACTCTGGCAAAGGCCGAAGGGGACATGCCCTCTGCGGGCGGGAGTAAGGATCGGGTGTGCACGAGGTGTAGGACAGTACGTGTCCTTACCACAACAGCATCCACCCAATCCCAGGGTTGCCAGGCCAGGTGCATGCTGTCGCTGCATTACACCAGGCCTGACCTCCCCATCTCATAAGGAGATGACTCCTATTTACACATATTCAACACCCTGCCTGTCAAAACAGCATACTGGACCCCTACCACCAAGGGGGAGTTGGGTCCCCGAACTCCCCAGCCCCCACTGCCTAGACCGATTATCAGCCCATAAAAAAATTCCTCACTACAGTTAATGTACACCATCCTCCAAATACAGCTCTGGCTGAGTATGCATAATTCCCTAGTGTTCTATGCACATACCTCCTAGCCCTAACCACCACCTCCCGATCTCCCTATTTATTTGCTTCCGCACCCTGTCAACCTTTCCTGGATGCCAAGCCCTATCCCACCTAATTCTAGGTATTAGCTTTGTCCAACATATTAGCGCCCCAGGGAATTGCTGCCGCAATTTCAACAAATCTTGCTTCATTTCTATCACTAATTGCACCCCTTTTTTCCCAGGTATGTCATTCTCCCTGAGGTGAATGAGGATTATATGTGGTGAAGGAGTTCTGACTTGGCACAGCAAGGTGGGCAGAAGTTGCCCCCATTGCATCCCACCCTGGCCAATCCATTTAATGGTGGCTTGACCATAAAACCCGAGCTATGGACCCCCGCAGAATCTCTGTGCCGCTTGTGCCACACAGCATACAAAGCTGTGCCCAACAATCCACACCTCCGCTTCATCCATCGCCACCAAAGGGGGTCCAGAAGAAATAAGAAAAAATTTTACTCTCATAACTGATTCCTGACATAAGACCAATAAGCCCTTGACTGCCACCTACCTATTGCCCTTATCCCATGCTTAGGCAGTCCCACCGAAGTGGCAGCTCCTATGCAGAAAGAGTGGGATCCAAAGTTTCCAGCGGGTAAACCCAGGCGGACTAGGGTCGCCTGGAGCAGCTGTGTAAACTGATACCTAGTAAGAAATGCCCCACCACTGTGCTTGAAGAGTGGGCCCGGAAGGGGAGGGCAAATCCTTAGATATTCTCTCAACTGTAGCACCGGGCAAATGTCAGGATCAGTTGACCTATACAACGTGATTCGCAACCCCCTCCTTCGCTGATCGGTCTTCGATTTCTGAAGCCGTATACTCACTTGAGAGGTCTCCACATCCACATCATTTAGCACAAGCGCCCTATTAGAGCAATCCCTCCCAGACTCCGGCACCACCTCACTGACCCTGAAGGCCCCCCAAAAAGGTAATCACAAAAACAGCTCAGAATAACTGCGCTTCTACCCCATCATGGCACACCGAAAAGAGGGATTGACAAATTCTAGACAATAATGGTACCGTTATTGGCTGCCTGTCATCTACTGTACGCCCATTTTCCCATTGCCAACTCTCTAACAAACGTCGCATGTAAAACCCACCATCTGGAGAAGGAAAACACATTAACCTATTAGTAAAATGCAATGCTGATACCCGACCACCAATAGTCCCCGGTGCAAGGACAAAGAGTTAACCAGGTGCACAGCTGCCATGTTGTCACACCAGAAAGTCACAGCCTGGTTGAAAAACTCCTCAGGCCACAAGACCACCGCGAGTACAATTGGGAATAGCTCCAAAAATGTCAAATCCCTGGTGATTCCTCTCTCACTCCAGTCAGCGGGCCACGGGGCAGCACACCATCTCCCTTTAAAATAGACACCAAGCCCCAAACCTCCTGCTGCGTCAGAGTGCACCTGAAGCTCTGCTCTCAAAAGACTGTTCGCCCGCCAGAAACTAACCCCATTAAATTCAGACAAAAAGTCCATCCATACCCACATATCAGCCCTCATGTCTGCCGTTACTCTAATGTAATGGTGCGGGGGGGACCTGTTAATCTGGCATACAAGCGGGACAGAAATGCTCCCCCAGGGACAATCACCCTACAAGCGAAGTTAAGGTTACCCAACAATGACTGCAAAAATTTGACAGTAACTTTCTTAGCAGCCATGCAGTGTGACAACTTGTTTCTAAGACCTTCGAGCTTGTCTGGTGGGAGGCACGACAACATGCATACTGTGTCGACTTCGATATCCAGATAAGTCAAGCAAGTTGAGGGGCCTTCTGTTTTTTTCTGGGGCTAGAGGGATACCCAGCTCATCTGCCATCTCCTGGAACTTTGACTTCAGCCACTCACATTCATGCGAGTCCGGGGCACCAATCAGCAAGAAATCGTCAAGATATTTTGATACCTCACCCCCACCCCCAATGCGATGCCTGAAAATCTACTCAATTAAGGAGCTAAAACGTTCAAAAACTGAGCAAGATATAGCGCAGCCCATTGGCATGGCTCGGTCTATGTAAAATTTACCCTTGAATTGAAATCCCAATAGCCAGAAACTCGCTGGGTGGACCGGCAGTAAGCAAAAGGCTGACTTAACGTCGCATTTTGCCAACAGCGACCCCTTTCCTTTTGCTTTGATCCTTTCTATTGCCTTGTCAAAAGGGGTATACTTGATCATCGTCAATTCCTTGGGGATGGCATCATTCACCGATTTCCTTCTCGGGTAAGATAGGTGGTGTATTAACATAAATTCCCCAGGGGCTTTCTTTGGGACAACCCCCAATGGCGATATTACCATACCTGGGATGGGAGGGGATAGAAAGGGGCCAGCCACCCTCCCTTCCCTAACCTCTTTCATAATTTTTTCTCTGACTACACCCTCCATGCCTATCATTGACTTAAGGTTGTGAACCATGTTGTTTGTTCTTACTGGACTGGCCGGTATAGTAAAACCCAAATGAAAAGGTAACCCCTTCAACATATAAAAAACCTCCTCTCTTTTCGGGTGTGCCAACAATGCCTCCTCTAACTGTCTAATTTTGATTGGGGTTGGCCCCCTTAAGGTTACCCCCACTAGATGATCCCGCGTGCTGAGGTTTTCCACCTCCTCCCCCAGGGCCGTTCTTTCCCCCGCCATTTCTCGCCCGGGTTCTGTAACAGGAATTGGCACCGTGTCCTCCGTTACAGTTGGTACACGCGTGTCTAAAACAGCAATTTTGTCTAGTGCATCTACCTACCTTGTTAAATTCCCAACATGCACCATTCCCCCCACCAGAACGTCTTCTTGCATCACTTCTAAAATTCTCATTACTGCTCGCCACTCCCCCCTCCATACAAGGGGGTGGCCACTGTCAGCTCGTGGGGCGTTGGACATATCCACCATAAAGTCAAAACATAAATCCTGGGCATGAACATCCCAGCGGAGGTCCGGGGTGAAAGCCGCCCGGTGGCGAAAAGCCTCGTCTAACAGAGCCACGCACCCCTAGGCCCTGTCCCATATGCCCGGCGAATAATATCCGCATATTTGAGTAGGTCCCCCCCCTTTCAGGATAAGCTGACATGATTACCCCCATATATACGGCATATGCCGCGTTCCAATTGACCAAATTACTATCGGCCTTGGGCCTCTTCAAATGCTCCTTGTCTTCACCCTCTACTGCCTCCACAGGATCCAGTATTGGATCACTAAACAAAAGGGCGAATATGTCCACGTATTTGCCCCTCAGAATCTTTTCCTTGGTGGCAGGGAGCAGATGCTCCCCTAGCGGTGCTGATACCTCTGAATATCCACCACCACTCGGGGGAAGAGAGCGCTGCATAGGCTGTTCACCCGTCTGGTACGCTGTTCCCTGCTGCCTCCAGACCCTGCAAGCATCCTGTTCACCCCTCTCAAAAGAAGCAACCCCTCCCAAGGGAAGGGCAATACTGGGCTGGGAAAAGGGGGCTGTGGTGGTGGCATCAGGCTGGGGTAGGGGGGTCATCTGCATCCATGCTGTGTTCCACCACACCACCTGAGGAGAATGGGAAGGGGGCCTCATGGTGCCACTTCCACTAGGGAGGCACCTGACTGCCCTATTCCCACTATACTCCCAAACACTTGTACCCCAGGGCTGGTGTGCACTACCCCCTCCCTGGCTACTCACTGAAAACGCCAACTCCCTCTGGGGAGAGGGGGTATCGGCCCGGGAGGAGTGCCCCCCCCCACATTCCTCCGCATGGAACAACCAGTATATTTGCTGGTTGTTCCGTGGGGGGGGGGGGGGGGAGATGGGGGGAGGTGCATGTTATGTGGGTGTGCACACGCATACCCACCCACCCATTGCCGCTTTCAAACAGGATGCACACACTCATGTCCACTGTGCGGGCATGCATGGGCATGAGTGGGTGTGTCTTGATTAAAAAAGGGCCTTAGAGGTTCCCCCTCCCATTGGGAGAATGTACTGAGCTATCGTGAAGCAACCTTCTTTTTTTTAGAAGATTCGCCATTAACAAGGGAAGGGGATTTCAAAATGACAGCTGAATAGCGAGGGGAGGGAGCAGTGCATCATTGGATATCATGCTTTTTACTGAGGGAAGGAAGCAGCACATGATGGAATACCATCCAGGAAAGCTGTGGAGAGCCACACCAGTGATGACATCCAGTGTTTAAGCAAGCGCAGTAGATGTAATTGTCTAAGTACTGCAACGCAGTAAACACAGAGACAGACACATAGCTAAACAATGGTGTCAACACACATCCAGACACCCATTTCTGTTGTGTCTAAAGGTGCCCCTTATGTTTCTCCCATGCACCAAAACAGATATGAAGTGTTCAAACATGAGCATTTGCTGTGGTTTACCACATGGAGGTGATGCTGTTTACAAGTAAGGGGAAGTGGTCTCTGGGATTCAGATTGGGATTCCCAACCAACGATAAAAGGGGAAGTAGCCACTTTTAACTTTTGGCTCATTACCCACTCTGGGTTTAGTGAGTCTGGTCCTAATATTTTACAACTTCTTGTCACGATGGAAAATTACACAAAACAGTACCTTGCCTCAGGCTAGTTTTTGATGGTACTGAAGAACTGACAAGTTAATAAGGAGTATAGGCAGGGTGCCGAGTTGACTGTGTTGTTGCAATTTGCAGTGATTTTTCAAGAATCAGCCAATCCTTGCAGAATCAGCCAACCCCCGCAGTGCCATGCTGAAATTGCAGTGACACTGCAGTGGGGGCTGTCTGCAGGATCTTTAAATCTTGGCTCAGACATAAACGTGTTGCCTGACCCCAAACTAAAACTGCTGCTGCAGCTGCCGTCTGTCAGGGAGGTGTGACCATGACCCGAGGGTAAATAGACCCCTGGGAGATGAATTGTGGGTGGGTGGGGTCTGAAGGCCCTATGTTTGGGGGAGGGAGGTCTGGGGTTTTAATATGAGGTGGGAATTCTGGGGTGCTGAAATTCCAGAGGATTTGAGTTGTGTTTGATTAGCAAAGTAGTGATTCTATGTCAAACCTGTTGCAAATTTGCTTCCCAGCATGCATAGTTATGCAAATCAAGTTAATTATGCAAATATTAATGCTTGCGGTGAATTTGCAGGAATTTGGCTTCACTGGTTGCAGAATTTAAGATTTTTTGGTGCTGTGAACTCCGGTCCCTGAGTATAGGCAAGAACTTCCTCTGCAATGGAATAGAAAGCAAGAAGTGGGATGTTAACCAACAAGACGATAGCCTGCTGCAGTCCGGGTTCAGTCTGTGCAGCCCCCACTCATACGTTTAGCGTGTCCAACCTAATAAACGGGCAGCTCCCTACATGTATTTCATGCGCTTACAGACAGCCCCCACTTGTGATACCAGCAGGAGGGACAGGAAGTGGTCCCTCCCCAGACACTCTAGGATTTCTGCCCATGAATCTATGGTGCTGGCTGACCTCTATGCAAGGTGACGCTGCACGAAACCTAATTGACTGGACACGGACACATGCGAACACATTAGCCTGCACTTGCTTGCATGGTGGGTTCCACATTCTCCAAGACCTCGTCGTAAGTGGGGGCTGCGGCTCCAGTGGGTGGAAACCATGTGGCCACTGGGGACAAACACCTAGTAAGTGGGCAGGTGGAAAGCTACCTGGTGTGGGCTAACATCTCATTTGTTAACACCTATAGATTACTTTCAAGACTGAAAGACCCTGACTTTGAGGCAGAAGGGACATTTCCTTCTTTAATTTTTGCCCCCTGCAGACCTCATGGAAACAGTCTGGCCAGGCACGGCTGGCCTCCCAGGGCGTTTGGGGCGCTGACCCCCCAAGCACCGAGGGCCTGCCAGGTACCGCCGCTAGTTAAAAAAAACTAGCTTCCCAGTGAACTAGTTTCAGTGAAACTGACAACAGCACCGCAGCAGCCTCCGCTCTGAAGCAAAGGCAAGGCAGAGGCTGCTGCGGCGCTGTTTCAGTTGACTTCTGGAATCCACTCCAGAGGAGTGGGTCACAGAAGGCTCAAAAATGCTAAGCCCAGCCCGGCTGAGCTCCTCCGTCTACACAGCACGTATAGGACGTGCTGTGGAGGGAGGAGCTAGGGCTTCCATTGCGCTCAATGGGCGCAAGGAAAGCTCTCACCAGGGCGCTTGTTGAAAGCGCCCTGGTGAGATGCCTTGGGCCGGGNGGCAGGGTGCCGAGTTGACTGTGTTGTTGCAATTTGCAGTGATTTTTCAAGAATCAGCCAATCCTTGCAGAATCAGCCAACCCCCGCAGTGCCATGCTGAAATTGCAGTGACACTGCAGTGGGGGCTGTCTGCAGGATCTTTAAATCTTGGCTCAGACATAAACGTGTTGCCTGACCCCAAACTAAAACTGCTGCTGCAGCTGCCGTCTGTCAGGGAGGTGTGACCATGACCCGAGGGTAAATAGACCCCTGGGAGATGAATTGTGGGTGGGTGGGGTCTGAAGGCCCTATGTTTGGGGGAGGGAGGTCTGGGGTTTTAATATGAGGTGGGAATTCTGGGGTGCTGAAATTTCAGAGGATTTGAGTTGTGTTTGATTAGCAAAGTAGTGATTCTATGTCAAACCTGTTGCAAATTTGCTTCCCAGCATGCATAGTTATGCAAATCAAGTTAATTATGCAAATATTAATGCTTGCGGTGAATTTGCAGGAATTTGGCTTCACTGGTTGCAGAATTTAAGATTTTTTGGTGCTGTGAACTCCGGTCCCTGAGTATAGGCAAGAACTTCCTCTGCAATGGAATAGAAAGCAAGAAGTGGGATGTTAACCAACAAGACGATAGCCTGCTGCAGTCCGGGTTCAGTCTGTGCAGCCCCCACTCATACGTTTAGCGTGTCCAACCTAATAAACGGGCAGCTCCCTACATGTATTTCATGCGCTTACAGACAGCCCCCACTTGTGATACCAGCAGGAGGGACAGGAAGTGGTCCCTCCCCAGACACTCTAGGATTTCTGCCCATGAATCTATGGTGCTGGCTGACCTCTATGCAAGGTGACGCTGCACGAAACCTAATTGACTGGACACGGACACATGCGAACACATTAGCCTGCACTTGCTTGCATGGTGGGTTCCACATTCTCCAAGACCTCGTCGTAAGTGGGGGCTGCGGCTCCAGTGGGTGGAAACCATGTGGCCACTGGGGACAAACACCTAGTAAGTGGGCAGGTGGAAAGCTACCTGGTGTGGGCTAACATCTCATTTGTTAACACCTATAGATTACTTTCAAGACTGAAAGACCCTGACTTTGAGGCAGAAGGGACATTTCCTTCTTTAATTTTTGCCCCCTGCAGACCTCATGGAAACAGTCTGGCCAGGCACGGCTGGCCTCCCAGGGCGTTTGGGGCGCTGACCCCCCAAGCACCGAGGGCCTGCCAGGTACCGCCGCTAGTTAAAAAAAACTAGCTTCCCAGTGAACTAGTTTCAGTGAAACTGACAACAGCACCGCAGCAGCCTCCGCTCTGAAGCAAAGGCAAGGCAGAGGCTGCTGCGGCGCTGTTTCAGTTGACTTCTGGAATCCACTCCAGAGGAGTGGGTCACAGAAGGCTCAAAAATGCTAAGCCCAGCCCGGCTGAGCTCCTCCGTCTACACAGCACGTATAGGACGTGCTGTGGAGGGAGGAGCTAGGGCTTCCATTGCGCTCAATGGGCGCAAGGAAAGCTCTCACCAGGGCGCTTGTTGAAAGCGCCCTGGTGAGATGCCTTGGGCCGGGCGCCTGAGGCAGGGA
>QEPC01002093.1:2228641-2303699 GCA_003113815.1 Sphenodon punctatus | reverse complement strand
TCAGGTACAGGGTGGGGGAGGGAAGGGTCTAAGCTTACCTGCTCTCTGAGTCTCTCTGGCAGGCAGGAGGAGCAGCAGGGAGTCTCTCTCCGGGGACATGAGGCAGGGAGGAAGCACGCATGCGCGCTGCTCCCCTTCCTCTGTCCCCCGCCAAGCTATCTCGCCAGGGCTGTCAGCCCGACCGCCCTGGCGAGATCTTCCATTGCGCCCATTGAGCGCAATGGAAGGCTGTAGCCCCTCCCTCTACAGCACTTCCCATACGTGCTGTGGACAGAGGAGCTCAGCTGCCCCAATCGCGTTTTCCATAGGAAAACGCTTTGGGCAGCTGATTTTTGAGCCTTCTGGGACCCACTCCTCTGGAGTGGATCCCAGAAGAGAAGTAAAGCTGCAGCAGCCTCTGCCTTGCCTTTGCAATCAGAGCGGAGGCTGCTGCAGTGGCGCTGTGGTCAGTTTCAGTGTGAAACTGACATGAAATTGACCACAGCGCTGCAGCAGCCTCGGCTCTAAGCAAAGGCAAGGCAGAGGCTGCTGCTGGCGGCGGGGAGGTTTTGTTTTTTGTTTTTTTTACTTTGAGCGGGGGCGCGGCACCTGTCGGGGCACTTGGGGGGTCAGCGCCCACAATGCCCCTGAAGGGGAACCACGCCTGGTAAAAAGGGCCATAACCTCCTAAATGTCTTTTTTAGTGTTGCACGGAGCAACAGACGCCGTTGCAATGGAGCAACAGGTCACAATGGGGTAATCTGTTGCCTGTTGTTCACTCCCAGCTCAGGACATTGAGAGGTCATGATCCCCCAAACCTCCCAGCTAATAGCTGCTAATGGACCTATCCTCCAGAAACTTGTCTAATCCTTTTTTAAACCAAGCTATACTACTGGCCTTGACCACATCTTCTGGCAACAAATTCCACAACTTAATTGTGCATTGTTGGTTTGTTTTAAAACTGCTACTTGTTAGTTTTATGAGGTGTCCTCTAGTTCTAGTACTATTTGAGAGGATAAAAAAACAGTTCCCTATTTACTCATTCCACACTACTCAAATTCAAATTCATCAACCTGAACCAACCTAACCTAACACCTATCCTCCCTGCCAAAAGCCTGGCTGAATAAAAAAAATCTTACATCACTTCTGGAGGATGAGCAGACTCAGGCTTAGGCAAACATCCAGGAACAGGTAGTTCCATAATTGTGGGGCAGCCTCTAAGAACGCCTCTCTGTGTGCTCCTGCAGTATGAACTTGATGCACTGATACCATGTGCAAGTGTATGCTCCTGCCTGACCTTAGAGGCCAAGATGAGATGCTGGAAGGGAGGCAAACTTTCAGATACATGGGGCCCTGGCTGTTTAGGCCTTCATGGGTCAAAACCTATAGTGGAATCCACTTAAGTAGAACCTGCGTAACTGGAATTTCTGGATAAGTCAAATTAATTTGTTTTCCCCTGCCCCCGGTCTATAGGGATGTGTTGCTTTTTGATCTGGATAAATAGAATTTTGAACCCCAGTATCCCATATTTTAAAGTTGTATAGAGAATGCCCACCCGGCTAAAAATATCAGGTCCTTTGAATATATGAATGATTTCTTGGCAGCATGTGGTTAAAATATTGTAGTATATACAGACATACAGGGTAATTTCAGACGTGCTGGGCCCAGAGGTCCAATATGCTGAACCCCATACCGGGATCCGTTTCAGATCCTGGTCAGTGATGAAGCTGGCCATCCTTTAGACATGCCGGTTACCATCATGATGGGCAATCTCGGAGGAGGAGGTGGGGCCGTGCAGTGCAACGTGCAGCTACACGGCCCCCCCCCCCCACTCCACCAGCTGCCCGCCTTCAGCTAGACAGGCAGGCACAGCAGCCGATGCGACCGCTGTGCCCGATCCTGTACTGCAGTCGGGGCCACGATCCATGATGGGCTAAGGTAACAGACATTACTTTTGGCCCATCACGGATGATGGTCAAGCTAACCACGGTTCTGGGGTTGGGGCCAGCACCATCCCCAGAACCGTGGTTAGCTTTGACCCCCGCCAGAGATTCACTGTGATAAACATCTGGCGGGGCTCAAACAGACGTGCACGGGATCACAGCCACCACCCTGAATCCACTGTGATTCAGGGTTGTTGACTGTGATCTCGTCACGTTTGAAATTACCCACAGACTTGTACTAACAGCCAGGTGGAGCCATGAGTGTGTGAAATCCTGCTGGTGGTGACTCTGGGAGTCTCAAGTAGGTTGTAAGGGGACTGAGCACCAGGTTTCCATGTTTCTAGCCACCCAAGACTCCCAGAAACAGAAGTGACAGGATTACACATAGGCCATTTTTACACAGACGGCCCACCACCACTCCATGTTTCGGGGTGGGTGGGTGGGGCATCCATGTAAACAGCTGGCAGTGGGGGTGGGATGGGTGTCTGGTCGGTGTTCGCCCATGTGAACACTGCAGGTGATGGGTGGGGGTGTGTGCATGCACACTCCCACGCAACACCCAGCTCCACCCACCTCCACCCATCTAGCCCTCTGGAAAATTGGAGGAGGTGTGTAAAGGGACACACACACACACACCTCCACCCACCCCCGTCTGTGTAAAAACAGCCATACAGACAGAGCTCTGCCCTGTTGTCTACACTCTCTGCTCCTGAGGGGGAGGGAAGTGGAGATGGAGAAATCTGGTGCTAACTTAGGGCTCTTTTAGACAAGCAGGTCGCCGTCGTGCGGCCCGCTTGCGCGATATTTCAAAATCCCACAATGCAGGATTACACGAGATGGAAGTCGGGGATCACATGCATGAAAGGCGGTCGCACATTATTTGCGAATTAAATACCTCAATGTGTGAGGTATTTAATTCGCGTTTGGCAAATAATGCGCGACCGCCTTTCATACGCGTGATCCCCGACTTCTGTTTCGTGTAATCCCACATCGCGGGATTTGGAAATATCACGCAAGCGGGCCGCACAATGGCGACCCGCTTGTCTAAAAGCAGCCTTAATCTTGAGCATCCATTTTCTCCATCTCCAGGTCCATTTTCTTAAGATCTGCTTCAGCAGAATTTCTGAACTTTCTTACATGGCTGGAGAAATTCGACTTAAGTAGATTCCACTGTATTTTCATTGGGTGTCCCTAGTTCTCGTATTATAGAAAAGAGATAACAACAGCTCCCTATATACACATGATTATATAAACCTCTGTCATATCCGCCATCAGTTGTCTCTCTTCTAAGCTGATGAACCCTAATCCTTTAGCCTCTCCTAGTAAGGAAGCCATTTTGTACTATTGTTAAACTTCTTTGTCCCTTCCTCCGCTCTACTGTTCTCTTTTTGAAGGTGCGGGTACACCATATATTTATATCATGGCATTATAACATTTTCTGTTTCTAGGAGTACAACCCGAGACACACTGTGAGGCCTGACCCGCCCCCTCTCCCGCCCCCATCCTCTGTGCTGCCAGCTAATGCTGAGTGGAAGCCTGACAGTGGCAGGGAAGGCAGGACAGCAGAACAACTTTTCTCCATGCCCATATTTGGGAAGGGGGTAGTGGAGAGAGCATTATGGGTGGGCTAGGACCCCTATTACAGGTGTCAGGACATGTTCCTGTCCCTTACAAAATTCTGGCTGCAGCCGCATCCATTTTATTCTCTCTCCCTTTCTTAATCATTTCTAACATTCCGCTTGCCTTTGGGGCCTCTGTGGCACACTGAGCTGATATATTCAGTGAACGATGGCTCCAAGATACGTTTCCTGAGTGGGGAAGGCTAATAAACCCAACACTGTGTACAGAGAATTAGGATTAGTTTTCCTATGAGCACTTACCAGTGTTGAATTTCATCTGTCATTTTATTGCCCACACTTTGATCACCCACTTTTGCCGATCATCAACCAATATGTTAAACAACATCCGTCCCAGCACAGACGCAGGGAGGCTCCCTGCTGATTTCCTCTCTAATGTGTTAGCTGCCTGTTTATTCTCATCTTTTGTCCTATTTTTTAGCCTGTTGATGAACCTTGAAAGGACCCCCCCCCCCCAACCTCTTTTTCCACAACTACTTTGTTTTCATAAGAGCCTTTGGTGAGAGCCCTACCACTAGAAGAGGAATGGGCTAGATATCTGGTCCAAAGGCCTGTTGAAGTTAATGGGAGTCTTTCCATTGATTTCCAGTGGCTTGGGAACAGGCTATACATGAACTGTTACAAGACCTCTTTTACCCAATTTTGTCAGTCTACCCAGAGCCCATTGAAATGGACAGAGAGAATGCCATCCGTTTCAATGTACTTTGGGTTGGGTCCTGAATCATTTATACATATAATTTATGGATTTATTCATATATAGTCATATTTTTCACATCCAGCTTAACCCAAGGCACCTCACCCTGACTGCATTTCTTGTGTCAGGACTAATGTCTGCCCTCTCCATTCCCACATTTCCTCCTATACTGTTCAGTCTGACCTTTCAAGAGACTCATTATCCTAGTAATTAAACACCTTGGTGTCCTGATTAAGTCATTCTCAGTTACTTCAATTACATCCTATTGTTCATTAAATCATGATGTTTCCAGTTTTGCAATCTTGTTTTTTAAACAAGATAGAAACAGTAGAGTTAATTCACATCTTGTTAGAGATTTTCTTTCCTTACCACACTGCCACGGGTTTAACCTAAGCCAAAACACAGGGAAAAACAGGCCCAGGCAGAGACTGCAGCTAACACTGAGCACATGTGACAGCACTGCGAGTGGTGTGGATAGGATTACACCATTCTTACTTCCTCTTAGAACAGTCTTTCCTCATTGAGTCATCACAACCACAATTCTTGGTTTTTGGTTTTTAAAAGGTTTATTACACCTACACAGGTGACTAGCTCCTTAAGTGTAAAGAATCCTTATGAGATTAACTTCTCCAACGGTTACAGTGACAAACTGTAAAAGGAATTCTTTCACAAGATAGATTGCAGCTGACATTCCTAGCTCACACACAGGAAGGTAATAAGAGCAAAGTTACCCTGCACAAGCATGTTGCAGAAAAAATGCGTATTCCAAAGCCCATCTAGCATGAGGAGTTCTTTACTGAATGAAGTGGCTGAACTGAGGAGTTGGGGAGAGGGGAAAAACAAACAGAGTCAGACAAGGCAAATTTCTAACTCGGCAGAAGACACCAGTGGTTTGATTAATGCTTCCCCTGTCCCATAAGCAGCCATTGCTCTGATAAGGGAAATAATATGGAATTTGAGTGAAATAAAAAGAGCAATCTGAGAAACCCTCTCCCAACTCACCCAGAGGGGCTGGGAAATTCTAACTCAGCCTTCCTGAGTGTTCCTAGGAAGCCCCCCAGTTGTTTACACAGCAAATACCTGCTAAGTGTTTCCTTGGTCAGTCATTGGCATTGGATCTCCTCAAAAATGAGTAATTCAGCAGAGAGAGACCTACCAACACAAAGCCAGGCAAACAGATTTACCTGGCTGAGTTGGGCTTGATTTCCCACTTTGATAATTTCCTAGCAGCGCTCTTCCACCTCAAAGGACCCCCTGGAGTGCCTAGTGCAGGCTCAACCAACGCACACCACCCCCAGCCATGCTCTGCCACTGATCCTAGTTTGCTTTCTGCGATGGAAACCAGAGAAAAACAGAGATTTGGGGGTTTATCCAGAGAAAAACAGAGATTTTGCTTTTTTCCCCAGAGAATTTTGCAGAAAATAGCAAAATCTTACATGTTTAGGAGGACACAGCAGGTGCGGGGTAGAGTGGAGCTGAGGGGAAGCAAACTGAAATAATGTGATGTGGTGGGGCGGGGTCTCTGCATTTGGAGGGGTGTCACAGACCTCCCGTGGGTTCAGGGGGTGGGGGCATGGGCACTATGAATTAGGGCAGTCAGATATTCTGGACCTTGGGAAGAGGGGACAGGAGGTGGTCCTAATTGGGCCCATAGCCACTTCCTCAAGTGCCAGCCTCTATATGGTCCTCCTTTCTGGTTGGCAGAGCAGTCTGGGCGGAGGAGGCAGCGAGTGCAGGGCAGTGGAGGGGAAGCAACCTAAAGGCATGTGCTGTGGAGGGGAGGGGTTCTGCATTTGAAGGTGTGCCACAGGTCTCAATTTTGGAGGGGACTGTTAGTGGGATAGGTAGCTGCAAAATTGCATTAAAATGAAACTATTACAATAAAATGTGGTGTTCTAACTCATACCTATATATATTGTGGTAAGGGAAAGTCAACTAGTGTGGACTTTCCCTCCCGGTGGGGGCCCATCTGGCCCTGGACCTCCCAGTTTTCCGTAGGAACTGTAAGACCTGGCTGTTCCGTCAGGTATTTGGCGAGGGAGAGGGGTAGGTGTGGGATGGGTGGTGGGTGGAGCGAGTTGTGTTTTTCCCTTGTTTTATTCATTATGCTTTAAATTGTTTTAAACTATATTTCTATATTGTATTTTTATTTATATGTTGCTAGCCACTCTGGGCTGCCGTGTGGCGGGAAGAGCGGGGTAGAATTATGTTAAAGAAAGAAAGAAAGAAAGAAAGAAAAAGGAATACATTTAATAGCAGAAAAACAGAGATTTGGGGTTTTCTAATCAGAGAATGTATGGGTTTTTTATCAAAGAATTTCCAATTGTTTATTGTTGCGGAAAACTAGGAACCCTACTTGATCACTGCCTTGAGGTAACAGCTTAACTGGGATCCATACTTGTTCTCTACTTCTCCTTCCAGTCTTGACTGAACGTAACTAGCTGTAAATTTTAGGCAGTGTGGCTGGATTTCCCTTGTATTAACTGCTGGACAGGCTCTAGCTAGCAGAAAAGGAGACTCCCAGATACACCTGTATAGGCCTCAGACAAGTTTGGGATTCTGCCATTACACTGCCTGATGCAGGTCTGTTTCAGTTTCTGGTGGACTATCTTGTGCAGGTTTTCTAAAACTGGAGGATCCGCAGTCCACACTGAGGGAGGGACAGCACTTCCCCCTGACCGATCGCGTACAAAGGGAATGGAGAGATGCCCCCCAATGCTGGGAACAGTTCCTTCCCTAATTTGCCCTTCACCCAAGGATCATAGGGTCCAGAATGAAAGAAGGGATTGTCCCAGTCCCACAACTCAGGTGGTTTGTGTATCCCCCCATCAAAATCCAAAATGCTCTCCCCGCAACCCATTTTAATGCCCTACTTGATCCCCTTCCGATTAACAAAGATTTCCAAATTCTTTATCATATGCTGTCGCCACAATTTTAGCATTACTTTAAATTTGTTTACACAGTAATGGCTGTTCTGATTGTTCTGATAGCTGGTTAAATATGTGTCTTCATCCATTTACAGCTTTTCAAAAATTAAAATAATCAAGGAGACATAAAATAACTGCTTGCTTAGGGGCACACTGGCACCTTGTGGCACACTGTGGAGACAAAGGGTGAAAATAAATGTGCATCCGGCACGCCAGCTACACGTTCTGGGAGGGGTGGCGGCCCTGGCAGGGTCAGGGCAGGGCACAGGTCAAACGACTGGGCAACGAGCCCCACCCCACAACAGGAGAATGGAACAAACGTGTGGCCAGGTAGCTCTGCCCCCAGAGCACCCCACCGTAACAGCCAAGGCTGCCCGTTATTATTATTATGAAGCATTTATGTATCTCCACTGCCAGCAGTGTACCTGGTGCATGGGTCCCTGACCAGTGGGCTTACAATCTAAGTTAAAGAAGGGTGAGGGGAACACAGGGAGAGACAAACACGCATATTCCCATTTTACTGATGGGGAACTGAGGCTGAGAGCTTGTGACTTGCCAAAGGTCACTCAGTGAGTTCATGGCTAGAGCGAGAGTCAAACCCTGACTTCCTAGGTCCAAGTCCAGCACCTTCTCCACTACACCGGCTGCCATGACGGCAGCCTCTGTTCCCTGGTGGGGGATGGGGCTGCAAACAGACATGCAGGCTCACTATGGCCCGTTGGCCTGCATGGGCGGCCCTTGGCCCAGGCTGTGGGCCTGGACCACATCCAGGCCAGCCACCTCCCTGGGCTGGGGCAGCAGGAGGCCCACATCTGGTAGCCCAGTAATAAACATGACGGGGAGTCTCTGGCCCAGGCGGGCCATAGTGGGCTCCCATCACATTTATTATTCCCCCCAAAGTAGTATAGATATATCTGCAAGCTTTCAGACCACGCATGGCCCTTCCTCAGGCATATACAAATCTTGGATGCTGTCACCAACAGAAGTTGGTCCAGTATCAGCTCAACTACTTCGTCTCCAACTCTTACATTTGGGACCAATTTGGGACCCACATTCTAGACTTCCTGTACATGTGAGCAAATATGTTTATTTAGCCCCCACACCACCACCCTCCCACTACACGCTTTCCAAATATGCAGGAGCATATCAGCTACCATTTAGAATTACCAGAATCTATTATCACTACCTGACGTTTATTTTAACATCACGGGGAAATCTGTTCTATGGGTAAAACTATGTAGATAAGGAAATTCTAATGCGGTTTGTCTGATATGATGCAGTGTTTGTTACTGTCATCCCCAGAGAGTTCTCTGGTTGCAGTTTTCCAGGAGGTTTGCAGTAACATTTGTAATCTTTCAGGCACTAAACGTTGTCTTTGAAAAAATCCCTGAAAACGAGAGTGCAGATATCAGTTGGAATATCCAGGTTAACGTGCTGGATTGCGATAGCATTGGGCAAGCCAAGGAGAAGATCTTTCATGCCTTTCTAAATAAGAATGGCTTTTCTTATGGTCTTAAGCTCAATGAAACTGTTCTTGGTAAGAAGTGCTCCATTGTCTTCTATTTTTATTATCCTCTTATGCTTGCTGCTCTCCTCTTGGAGTTTCTAATTAGTAGAGCTTACTGATAGATTTATATGCTAACAGGACAGTAATGACTTTTCATAGTAAATTTTGAGGTAAATCAAACCTTTTTAAATTTGAAAAGAAATCCTCTTAAGTTCCTCCAACAGCATTTTGTTTTCTAACAATCCTTTCTAGTGGTCCCTAGAATGATGGAAACAGTCAGGATCTGGGTGTTGAGATGGGAATTCCCATGATAGGGTCTCTTACAAAGTGATCCGTTGCCCTAAGCCATGAAATTAAGGCTGTAGTAATGGAAGTTGTAGCATTTTAATGGAAATCACAGGCTTTTTAAATGGGAATTTTTTGAAGCTCTACACATTGCGTGGTTAGGGACCCGACATACATTTTTGATCACCCACAAGACATTTACAGAGCCCCTGATGAGATGCTATTGCAGCCTCAATGAGATATTGATCACTCACAAGACTCTTGCAGAGCCTCTGATGAGATGCTGTTGTAGCCTTGAAGCTATGTTAGCAGCTGAGACCTCTTTGTGATGGTTAGAAATGTGTCTTGATCAATGGGTCTGCATAGTTCTGGACCCATTAGTCACAGCTGCTCACTTACTCCCACACAGGGTGTTTTTAAAAAATGAGACGTGTCCATGCATGGTCTCCCACTGACCACGCATGCAACTGTTCATGTGAAGGTGGTGCGTAGGGGAGCATGCTCCCGTGAACTATTCAACGATCACTCATGGCCCACCACAGAGTACCTCTGAAAAATTGGAAGTGCTCTGTTCAGGGCCACCCACATGTGCGGAGGCTGCCTCTGTGGTGGGGATAGCTATCATGTCACGTGGTTCAGCAGCCACTGATCCCCTGCCCACCTTGCTCATTTAAGAACACCCACATTTGCTCTCAAAACATCCTCTCCATGAATGCACAGTGAGGTCTAGAGTCTCATTCTATCTTCTGTTACTGGCAGAGAGCACTTGTGCCGCAGAGTAGCACCAAGTCTGATGATTTTGAAGCCGCCTACAGTTTATACAATGTTATAACCCACTGAAAGTCTAAATTTTACTCAGTGCAGACTGAAAATTTTGGAGGAATTCTGTTCTACGAAACATGACATCAGAAATACTCTTCATCATATTACAATCAAAATTGTAAGAAGCCAGGATGCCAGTAAGCCACTGGCTTCTATCCAGAATGTAAAGGTTTTCTTAAAATAAAATAAACATTGTTCACTGTTCCTTACACAGCTTTACACATGCAGAATTTTCATGCTATTTAATAGCAGAAAACTTGTGCATTGAAGATAATCTTGATTAAAAAATATCCAAAGTGCATTCAAAATTAGTCTCTTCTTTCTTTTGCTGCAGTAAACAAGCAGCTGAAATGATAGGCTAACGTAGCCATTCAACAACTGGACTGGCAGGAAATGAGGGAACTAGAGGAGAAAATAGCAAATATTAGTGTGCCTCTACCAAGCACAAGACGATTACATTTTCCTAATAGGAAATATTGCAGAAAATAATGCCTGGTTAATTCAAGCACCCAGTTTAGGAAGCAATTCAACAAAACACTCTCAAAATATGTGGCCTGAGCAAATTGGAAGTGCCCATTTTAGCAGTAACATGAGAAGGATAACCTGAGCCACCTTCCGTGGTCTCAAGGTCAAAGAGTTCTAATAGCTCACACTTGAAAATATCACTCCTGCAACATAATAGGTAGACAACAGTAAACCAGGAGTCAATCAAGACCATCAGGTCACAAGTAGTAATATAAATATGGGTGCTTTTTCAGGTCTAATCATTTCATAAGAATAGTTTTAGTTTGTAATCTTTCTCAATGTGTTTATTTTCCAGAGCTTCAATCAAGTGGACAACAAAGAGAGCTTCTAGATATAGATAGTTCATCTGCAATTTTGGAAGATGGTATAACAAGACTGAACACCATAGGTCATTATAAGGTAATAACAAAAATAATGCAATCAAACTGGGAACCTCTGACACTGCTCCAAATCGGTATAGTGCCCACTACCTTGATTAGCTAGGATCCTAACCGCCCAGAAAAAACAGAGGCAGTTCCAGGGAAATAGCACTTTCTGATGAAATCTAGAAGCATTCTAGTACATACAGTCTTACTGGATTTTCTTAGTTTTTTTTTAAATCACACACTAGTTCATGTGGTTTGTTTTTTTTGTTTGTTTTTTTGAGAATTATGTTTGTTAGGAATGTCTCCCAGGATTAGAAGTATCAAACATAGTGCCCACCTTTAGTACTTTAGCGAAGTCCTCTTGATAAGCAATATCAATTAATCTTTGTTTGATCAGGATATTTTGTTATGCAAATGTTTTGCCCAGCAGAAATGTAAAAGAAAAGCCCAATCTAACCATTCAGTGTCTTAGAAAACTACAGATAGACATGAGTTCCTTTATATTCCATCTGTTCCAACAAGCACAAATAAGGTAAATGAGTAGCATCCAAAGAACAAGGTTTGGACCAATATTTCAAGCAGGCAATAGAAGTTAAACATTGGACAGAAATAAATCCCATTTCAGTTCGAACCACTGAACCTGAGACAGTTCTAGGTAAAAATAATAATTGTCTTAAGGAATTTATTTTGAATAATTTTTAAATCATTGTTGGAAAAAGAGGACAAAACTTCTGCTCCGTTTAATAACTGGGCCTGCGATTTAGCCTTAAATATTTTGTGTGCTGACGCCACCTTAGATTCATTAGAAGAAGCAACCAACTTCAAAATTCTTCTAGATGAGCAGGAGGCTTTCAATGAAGCCTTCTTTCTATGTTTGTACCATGCACCAGAACTAGAGAAGATAACACTTAAGTAAACATAGAAATTGACTTGAATTATCTGGTGACCATTCAAATTCCATTAAAATTTTGGAGGATTCTTTCCCATCACCATGATCTGAGACTTATCATAATAAATCTCTAATTCATTGCTTTGACAATAGTTGCTTAATTTAATCCACATTAGTGAAGCTTCTCATTTCTAAAGGTGATGCAGAAGCCATAATAAAAATGGAACAAAAATTGGAAGCCAATCAGGTAAAGCAAAATTTAGAATTTGGTTCATACAGAGTGGGCAAGATGTATTTGACTGCGAGAAGTACCCTTTCCCCTCAGTCAAACACAACATTCCAGCTGTAGAATGAATCTCTCACGGCTGGCAAACCTTAGCAAAATGCATTAACTCCACAATATCTTACCCTGGTGCAGAATCAAAGCTGTAGAGGAGCCTGACGAGCGTCAAAAGCAAAGGTCAGGTGCTGATTATACCTGAAAAAGACAAATTCCTTTCCTGAACCCTAATTAGGTTCAGGGCTTTCGGCTCGGTGAGGTTTTAGCCATTTACAGCTGCCTCTTAGCTAGGAGGATTCAGTGAAGAACCAGATAGAGATAAAGCTTGCAATTCTCTCTACCAGTGTCACTATGTGAACTCTGCCCTGAAAGCAAAGAGAGCTGTTTTAAAATAATTCAATTCCCTTGGACTGCCACAGGTTAGCTGCTCCTTCACCGGTGCAAGGCCGAGGCAGTGGCACCAATATGTTGCTGGGGCTTCCCCCTACCCAGGGCTCAGCTCTCCTTCTCACCCATGAATAGGAACAAGACAGGAGTCTTAGGTTATGCCAACAGAAGAAAGATACGTTTATTTAAAGACATGGTTGGAAGGTGCACAGCTACCAACCATGCCTGGAAACCCATGTTACCATGAAAGAGGAGGAAAAGGGTTACAAAGGAGGTGGATTCCAGGCTGGTCTTTTATAGTCTACAAGAGAAACATAAGATGTCATCAATACAAAGCTAATGAATATGAAAATGAAAGGAGATTACATAAATATATTGTTGACCGAACTTGTCATTTTAATGAAAGGTACAAAGCATATTGTTTACAGAACACTGGTTTCATAAACAAGCTTATTTCAGCTATCTATTCCTTATTTACACCACCTCTCTGTGTCTTCAGAAAGCGAAAGCCAACTGTGGTATTGAGGAAGAGCTGAAGTAGGTAGAGGTTCGGCTTGTTATCAGAATTGCCTTGAATGTAGCTAATTGCTTAGCTTGTAAGAAGCTGGCTGGCTTCTGAGTTACTGTTAGAACAAGAGTGTAATGAGTTCTGTTCTCTGTTGAGCTGATCTCAGAGCTGATCTCTGTTGAGCTGATCTCAGGGTCTGTTACCTTACCACAGTATATATTAGATTGGTTAAGCACCTACGTGAATAAATGTATATATGCACATAACAGTGTCAGCGGTGTTGGACATTAGGGAGAATATAGATCAAAGTGTGCTTGGACAAGAGATGAAAGGCATAGCAGAAGCCAGACAACTGCTTCGTTAGCAGCTTTGCAAAGTGCACAGTCCCTGTGCTGCACATTCAGGAGCGTCTGTCCCTGAGATCACCAACCTTGCAACTTAACAGTATTTTGAACTGCTCTTGGAGACAGACAGACAGACAGACACACAAAGCAAGTTTAGGCAGGACAAAGGAGAAGGGTGTCTTTTTTTGTATGTTCTGGAGGAAGAAAAGGCACATGTTCTCACAAGAGGAGGAAAGATAACCTTTATTACATTAGATACTGCAAGTTCGAGTTTCTCCAGAGTAAGTTGCTGTACCAACTATTCCCACCACCTCTGTACTGGCCAGAGAATGAAGTCAAGACTCCATCCATTGTCTGTTTCTTGCACAGAGGGAAGGTAGTAAACAGTTGCACAGCCCTACTCTTGCTCTTCACCCACCTGAGGCTCAAGATGCCTCCCACTGAAGTATCCTCCTTCCTTGCATAGATGGTTGGACCAAGTCACAGTCTAGCTCTGAGGAAAGCATCCATCGTTACAATGATTTTGTCATGCCATGCGGTAAAGCATTCTTGCCAGTCTGAGTGATCTGTGAAACCCTGCATTAAAAGATGAAACCATTTTTTTATACATAAGCATCCTGATAAAATATTCCGTTTTCCACCCAGGAACAAGTGTAAGTGTAAGATTTCTTTGGCACAAAACACTGCTTTCCACAGATTATCTTAATGCTTGAGCTGGTTTCCAGCACTGGGCTGGCTGCCAGGCTTTAAAAGACATTTCAGTGTTTTTGGCAGAAATCCCTTCTTAGGGTTGGCCAGTTGTTTCTGTAATTACAGAGTGAAGTACGCTAGCACGTGGCAAAACAGCAGAGCATTGGCTCAGCGTGCTGCAGGATTAGCTGGGGAGGCATTCTTTGACAATGTAACAAGTCCAAGTACGTCTGCACTAGTAGGGTGGGAGGAGGGAGGCCACAGGAATATTAATGAGAAAGGACTTCACAAAAGAACACCTGGGAATAATTGTTGAGACGTAACAAGAAACATCCTGCAAGAAGGAGGGTCTGCGCCTTTTCAGAGGTGCCAAAAGCCCATAGCTCCCACTGAAGTTTGTTTCCTCACTCAACTCCAGGAAGTAAGTTGAAGCTACAGCTGCTCAGTCTGTCTGAAACCGAGATACCCCAGATGCCTACGCATTCCTGCTGTGTTCTGGCACTGCTCCCATGTGCTCTCGGGAGGTGGAAGTGAGAAGTGTAGGGCGGGCCCCATTAATTCTAGATGCATGAATATTTCAGCAAGATGTTTGTTTTCTTTTTCAGATTACAGATGGAGCAACTATAAAAGTCTTTAAAAAGGAAGTTAGTTTCACATCAGGTAACAGAAGCACTGAGAACTGTTGTATTTTTACGTTTGGATTATAATGAATTCATAGATACTTGTAAACATAATAATTTGTGTCTGAGTATAATAACCTCACATTTGTGACACTGAACCTCCAAGTGGGCAAAAAGGACACAGCCATTCATCTGTTCCTTGCCAACGAGATACTTGGGCCGTTTTTAAACAGGCACAGCCAGGGGGCGGGGGGTGTCTTTGTGCACCGTGAGGACTGCCGACACACATCCAGTGAGTGGGAGGGATTTAAATGGGATGGGATGGGTGTGAGCCCCTACCCACGCACCATCCACTCCTGCCCCCATACAGCGCATCCCAGATTTCCCCCCATGCTCTGTGTGTGGGCATGAGTGTGGGCATTCTCCCCTCATCTCTGTCCAAAACTCTGCTGCCAGGGTCATCTACCTCGCCAGTCGCTTCGACCATGTGCAGCCCCTCCTCTCTTCGCTTCACTGGCTTCCCCTTCCTGAACGAATCCTGCACAAGCTCCTAGTTGTCACCTATAAATTTCTTCACAACCTTGCTCCCCCCTACCTCTCTGCACTTATCGCCCTCCATACTCCAGCCCGTGCACTTCGCTCCTCCTCTGTCCTTTCTCTCACCCTTCCACGCCTTCCCTGCTCCCCTAAGCGCCTTCGTCCCTTCTCACTTGCTGCCCCCCATGCCTGGAACTCCCTCCCTGTCCACATCCGCCTTGGCCCCTCCCTTCATACCTTCAAATCTCTCCTTAAAACCCACCTCTTTCGCTCTGCTCTGTCTGACTCTTTATCCTGCTGAGCCACTATTCCTATACCTACGATCGGTTTACCCTAATCCTTGCCACATGGACCTGCCTGCTGTCATTCTCATCGTAACCAAGCCAAGTACGTGCACCTGAGACCTCGCATCTTCATGAATGTTAGACCCCTTGTCTCTCCCTCTGTTCCCCTTCCTAAGTCTCTCCCCCAGCTCCTGTCTCTCAGATTGTAAGCCCTAGGGGCAGGGACCGTGTCTATTTTATTACTTTGTAAAGTGCCAGGTACACTGCTGGTGCTATATAAATGTTTGTTAATAATAATAATAATGAGTGGGCGGTGTGTGGGTCACGGGAGCATGCACCCCCGCATGCCACCTTCCAGCGGGCGCTCAGGTGGGTGGGGGATGGGTGGACCTGCATGACTGTGTTCTGTTTAAAAACAGCCTTGGAGATGCAAAGACTAAGGCTGAGTTCTCACCCGTGGCGGCAGCGGGAGGGGCGAGGGAAGATGCGGCAGCGCCGAGGAGCCGACCGATGTGAAAAGAGCCGGTGCGAACGGGGATCTGCCCTGACATGGGCGCAAAATCCTGCCCTGACATGTGCGAGAGAAGCCGTGGCAGATTCCCATTCGCACCGGCTCTTTTCCCATCGGCCGACTCCTCAGCACTTCTGCATCTTCCCTCACCCTCCCGCTGCTGCCACCGCCGCTGCAGGTGAGAACACAGCCTAAGCAGCAATGACAAAGGACATGGAAGCACTGGTGAATGAGAATTGAAGTGTGCTGTTAACTTGCGACTATTGTCATTATGATGATGATTTCTACAGTGCCAGCAGTGTACCTGGCGCTGTACAATCAATAGTTAGAGACAGGACCCTACCCCAAGGGGCTTATCATCTAAGCGACAAGAGAGAGGCAAACATAGAGACAAGAGTATATTCATGAGGTTGAGAAGTTGCAGGTGCGCGGGCTTCACTTAGTTACAGGGAACTAGATTCTGACTGAGGGGGAAGAGGACACAATTTATTATTATTAATATTATTATTATTAGCATTTATATAGCGCAAGCGATGTACCTGGCGCTTTACAAAAAATAAGATAGACACGGTCCCTGCCTGAGACAGAAGAGGTAGGTTTTCAGGAGGGATTTGAAAGTTGGGAGGGAGAGAGCAGAGTAAATGTATCCAGGGAGGGAGTTCCAGGCATGAGGGGCAGAAAGAGAGAAGGGGCAAAGACGTTTAGAGGAGCAAGGGGGGCCGTGAGCAGGCAAGGGTAGGGGCAGAGGAGGAGTCAAAGCCATAACTAAAGAGTTCTCATAGAGCTTTAGAATTCACTTCCAGAGCCCATAAGACTTGGAGATTAGCTGTTTCAAAACACAGCAGTAATCAGAAAGATAGGCAAAGCTGAACTTGAGTCTAGAGCAAGGGCAGAGAATCCTTTCTCTCCTGCAGCTGCAGGTCACTTTGAAAATTAGTACAAGGGCCACAGGTTGGATAAGAGTTGGGGGTGGGGGCACTTGGGTGTGCTTGGGGCAGGCGAAGGGAGAGAAGGGTCCAGATCATGTTTGAGTACGTGGCCTCATCTGTTCCCTTCCCCTGAGCTCACTCTTTCAGTGCTTGAAGTTTGGGATTGGATCAAATGTCCAGATTCAAGAACTGGAAAGGGACAAAGTAAGAAACAGCCATGGGAGGAATTTGGCCTACTGGCCACAGCACTTGCATACATTTTGCCTTTGTGACTCCCATTTTTATGCTTAAATCTAAGCCTGTGACCCCAGAAAATAACAGAGCCAAGCAAAGAATTTCAACTTTTAGCTGAGATCGCAGCCTCTCTGGGGTCCTGGCCTAGTTTGGGAACCTCTGGTCTAGTGGATGTTAGGGGCTGATGTTGTTGACCTCCCTCTTTCACCGCCACTCTAGACATAACATGATTCCCCCACCTTCCCCAGCATTCTTTTTCAGCACATAGGGCCCCTTTCCTCGTACTCCTCCTCAGGCTTCCCCTACATATGCTTTCTGTGGCAGTATAGCCTCTGTCCCCTGCACAGTGCTCATCCACATTACAAAATTTATCCCATGATTAAACCCTCAGAAAGGAAAATTGGGGCACTTACCAGAGAATTTTCTTTCTAAAAGGCTCCCTGCTCGGTGCTCCTCACTGGGTGTGTTCTGCTCTATAGTCAATCAGAAGGCAGACCTCAAATATTTGAATTTATGGGTGGGCCAGGTGAAGAACATTCCCTGTGAACTCCAGTTTGATTTTTTCCAAAGCTGCTTCTAGGAGGTGAGAAAACAACAGAGAAAAGGAAGGACCGACTGGCCCAGTTAGTTTAGCCCCCATGCTTTGACCCCCTGCTGGCAGGCCCTAGGTTGGACCAGAGTGCCAAGCAGGGAGCCTACTAGAAAGAAAATTCTCTGGTAAGTGCCCAACTTTTCTTTTCTCCCTGCGACTCCCTCCTCAGCACTCCTCACTGGGATGTACCAAAGCAGTGCCAGAAAAGGTGGGAGACAAGAGAATTGGGGCCCAGCCACAAGTCTTTTAGATTGTAAGCCACAGGCAGGGACCGCATCTGATTGTATGTTCTGTACAGCGCCAGGTTTTGCAACTGGCGCTTTATAAATGTTTAATAATAATAAGTCCACATCTATGGCCTGAAAGACTCTGTGACTGAAGGCCACTTCTGCCGAGGCTAGTGTATATATCTTGTAGTGTCTTTTAAGGTGTGCAGTGAAGACAAAGTGGTCACCCTGCAAATTTCTGCGCATGAGGCTCTTGAGGCGAGGGCCCACGAGGTGGCCGCTGAATGCAATAAGTGGGCTGAGATCTTCTCCCTCACTGGAGTTCCCTTGGCTGTGTAAGATTTTGTGATACAGTTGCATATCCAGCGGGGGATGGATGACTTGGACACAGCCGGCCCCATGCCACATTTCTGTACAGGATGAAGAACCTGGATGACCTCTTTCCCACATACATTCAGTGGATGCTGATCTTCAAGGCCCGTCAAACGTATGCCATGTTGCTTCCCAAGGGTGCGATGATCTGGGGCAGAATATCGGGAGGATGACCTCCTGTGATCTGTGGAACGCTGAGTTTACCTTCAGGATGAAGGATGGATCCAGCCTCAGTACAACTCTATCCTCGTGAAAGATGCACAGTTCAGGTGGACAGATAAGGTCCCCAGCTCAAGGAACCTTCTGGCTGAAGTGATCACTACCAGGAATGCCACCTTGATAGGAAGTACAATGAACTGATTGTAGTGGTTTGAATGGTGGCTGTGTAAGGGCCATTACTACTGTGTTGAGGTTCCAGCTCGGGGACCTGTGGATGTGCTGAGGTGACATCAGTTGGGCCGCTTTCAGGAATAGCCTTACATGGGGGTGCTTTGTAAATCCCGCTGGGGCATCTGCACCTAGGATGACCCCAAATGCCAAGACCTGCCTAGCTAACGTGGCTGTTCTAAGCCCTTTGTCCAGGGCCTCCTGAAGAAATTCCAGTATCTCCGCTGTATCCAGGATGTTTTAGTTTGAGGCCCTTTTTTGCCACCACTTGATTAATTGCCTCCAGGTGGCTGCATATATTCTGTTTGTGGACCCTTTGGAGTAGGCCAGGAGCATTCTGAGGACCCTATCAGAATATCCTCTAAACTCTAAGGCCCACCTTTCAGTAGTCAAGCTCTCAGCTATAAGCAGTGAGGGTACGGGTGGGTCAGGGGACTCTGACTCAGGAGATCAGGGTGGGAAGGTAGTTTCAGAGGTGGTTGGACCTGGAGGTCCACCAGATCTGAGAACCAAGGCCTTCTGGGCCAGTACAAGGTGATTAGGATGACCTGGGCTCGATCCTCTCTTATCTTTCATATCACCCTGCTGATAACTGGAAGTGGAGGGAATGCGTAGAGAAGGGCCCTCGCCAACGAGAGGCCACGGTTGCTGTAGTGAGTCTGTGGCCAGTGCTTTGGGTTCCCTTCTTCTTGCGAAGTACCTCAGGACCTTGTTGTTTTTCCTCGAGGGGAGCAGGTCAAACATGGGCCTCCCCATTTTGCAGGTCACTGTGCAAAACACCAGTGGGTTCAGTTCCCATTCTCCTGGATCCAGATCTGTGCAGCTTGGCCAGTCGGTCTCGGTGTTGTCCACACCACGTATGTGCACTATCTATATGGAGCAGATCCTCGTCTCTGCCGATCTGAACAGGTGGCATGCCTCCAGCTGAAGGCCCTTTAAATGGGAGCCTCCCTGGTGGTTCACATATGCCTTCACTGATGTGGTAATGAAAACAATAGTCCAATCTCGACGTGATGAAAGCATGGATGATAGTAGCCAGGTCACTATCTGAAACATATGGTTGAAGCTGTCGCACCAGATATAATTGTCAGAATGCACTCCTTGCCATGGGCCCCCCTAGAGGTCCAGGCGCAGCTGCGATCGAACAGCATGCCCAGACTGCGAACCTGGAAAGCCATCAATGACGGGAGCTGCCACATCCACTGCCTTACCTACTACGATCACCTCCATCTTGTCAGGATTCAACTTCAGTCGGTTTTCCCTCATCCAGTCCCCCACAGCCGCCAGTCATTGGGTAAGCACCAAGACTGCCGGGACTGGGTTGGATGAAAAAGAGAGGTAGAGCTAGATGTCATCAGCATATTGATGACAACACATCCCATACCATCTCACGACCTCACCAAGTGGCTGCATATACACGTTGAACAGGAGAGGAGACAGAATGGAGCCTTGCAGAACTCCACACGTGAGATCTCGAGGGGACAAAAAACAGTCTCCGAGCACCACACACTGAGTTCTTCCGGCCAGGAAGGAACGGAACCATTCAAGAATGATCCCACCCACCCCGACTCGGTCCCACAGGCGAGTTACCAACATCTCATGGTCAACGGTATCAAAAGTTCATGGTCAACGGTATCAACAGATCTAGCAGAATCAAATGGCCCTGATCCAATTCACAGCGAAAGTTGTTGACCAAGGCCACAAGGCCAGTCTCTGTGCCATAGCCCAGACAAAAGCCAGACTGCGCAGGGTCCAGATAACAGGTGTAGTCCAGAAGTCCCTGCAACTGCTGAGCCACTACCCGCTCAATAACCTTCCCTAAAAAGGGAAGGTTCAAGACCGGCCGGTAACTGATGAGGGAATCAATGTCAAGTGATGGTTTTTTGAGCACAGCCCACACCACCGCCTCTTTGAGGCAGCTCGGCACTCTGCCCTCCTGAAGGGAGGCATTGATCACCCCCACCAGCAGCGGCCCCCTCCCAGCTGGCCTTAACCAGCCAGGATGGGCATGGGTCAAGTTCACAAAAAGTGGACCTAACAGTCCCAAGAACATCCTCCGCCTCAGCGGATGACACTGACTGGAATCGATCCCACAGAACCGGACCTAGCAGGGCTTCCACAACCTCTGGTTCACCCATTGCAATCAGTACGGTGTCAAAGTTGTGGTGAATCTGGGTGATTTTCTCTGCAAAATAATCAACAAACATGTCACAGCGGGCACTAGATGACTCCAGTTCCAGGCGGAGAGAGGGAGGACCGACCAACATCCTCACCACCCAGAAAAGCTCCGCTGGACGAGATTTAGCAGAGGCTATATGGGTAACAAAAAACTCCTTTTTTGCTGCCCTTACAGCAACGGCATAGGCATGTAAACCAGCTCTATGTCGCAATCTGTCAACTTTAGCACGCGAACACTGCCACCCCTCACGCTTCAAAACCTCGGGTCCTCCATAAACCATGGAGGCCTGAGGAGCTGCCGCTAGGGGAGCAGACGCCTCGGAGCCGTCTGGTCGATGGTCTCCACCAACAAGGCATTCCATAGCACCACGAGATAATCGAGCAGGATGTCTGCTTCAAATACCAGCAGTACTGCTTCAGATGCCAGCAGTGCTAGCTGGATCACCCACAGCTCTAGGAGGTTTATGCTAAGGGTCACCTCTGTTTCCAACTACCTCCCCTAAGAATCAGTGGAGCCCATGTGCGCTCCCCAGCCTCGGAGGCTGGTGTCCATTGTGTTCATGACCCAGTTGGTCTCTGTCATGGGCACCTCTAGGCTGAAGGGGTCCACCATCGCAGGTCCCTTATCAGGGTTTGTGTTACCCAAACCCTCTTGTGGGGCCCATTCATGATGTCGGATTGGAAGGGCTGGAGAAATTTCTGTAAGCGACGTAAATGGAATCTGGACCACTGCACCTGGCCTATAAGGACCCCAGGTTGTGAGCTAGCATCAGGAGCTTCATGGGCTGATGGTGAGATAGACTGTGTATCATGGAGATGATCTTTGCCTGATGCTCCACTGTTACTGTCACTAATTTCCTCCTGTTGTCAATTGTAACACCTAGGTGTAGCAGGCTGTTGGCTTGTATCAGCTGACTTTTCGGGAAATTTATTATAAAGCTATGCCTCCGCAGCACATCAGTGGTGACCTTCAGGTCCTGATTCACCTTGGCCTCCGAGATGGACCATAGGAGGATGTCGTCAATGTAAGGGTAGATGTGTATGCCTTGCTGGTGGAGGAGTACCACAAGGGGGGCAGCACCTTGGTGAATATTCATGGGGCTATAGCCAAGCGCATGGGCAAGGCAGTATACTGCTATGCCAGTGTGCTCCATTGTAGTAGAATTGGAACAGGCTTCTATGGGGCTGGGCTATAGGGATGTGCAGGTATGCATCCTTCAAGTCCACTGATGAGAGCCAGTTACCCTCCATCAGTGCCTGCAGGATGGATTTCAGGGTTTCCATTCTGAACCTCCTGTACCTTGTAAACTTGTTTAGGTGCTTCAAGTCCAATACTGCTTTGGATTCTCCATTCTTCTTGGGCACTAGGAACAAGACCAAGTATTTATTTATTTATTTTTGACATTTTGTACCCCACACCCATCCTGCCTCAGGCAGCTTGGGATGGCTAACAAAATATAATAAAAACATATAAATACATAAATATAATACTACATATCAATCAATATATATTTATTGTGTAGCCCAAGGCTATTACAATATTCAACACTATCCAACACAATAACATGACATATAGACAGATGACAGAAAGATAAAGATACAAATTCAGTAAATCCAAACCAAAACCCCCAAGCTCAACACCTAACATGGCCTTTCAGTCACAATTATCCAGATAGGCTTTTCTTAACCGCATAAATATTTGACAAAATCTTGCCACTGCTCTAGACATTGTCGAATCCATGCAGCCCAAAAGCCTCCTTACCAGGGCCCCTGAGGCTGACAGGCCATGGATATAACTACCCAAAAGGGCATGCCTAGGGCCATGGAGGACTGTGCAAAAGAATAGGACATGCTGACAGGTATCAGTCTCCTGGAGATCACATAGCTAGCAAAGCCTCTCAGATCTAGGGAGACCCTTAAAGCGCCCTTCTAACAAAGCAGAAGGATACACATTGCAACGAAAACAAGTGAAAGCCCTATGTAGATTAAAATCCTGCCAAAGATATAGACAACTGGTCTCCAAATCATGGTTACTAGCTAGGGGGTAATCAGGAGCGATCCTCTGGTTCGCTAACAATGACATTTCATTTTGAAGCTCCTGATCCAACAATCTCCTCTGAATGAGAAGCAGAGCTCCGTCTGGGCCCAAATGGCCCAAGGATTCCCTGGAGAACCCCAAGGACTTAACCTCCTCCTCCACCCGGCAAACCCAAGAGCTGTGGAGCCCCTCCCCCACCGCCAGAGCTAACAAGGAATCATCCTGGGGAGGGAATAGGGCTACCTTAAGCCAGTATCTCATAAGAATTTAGAGAGCCCGAGTTCTTATAGTAAGGTTCGCAGTTTCTAGTCTCAGAATTACCTCGGGAGTACCCCTTGGGACCCCCAGGATGGCTTGCAGGACCTGATTTTGTATCGATTCTAAGCTAGCCAAAAAAGAGAGGCCCCAGACAGGGAAAGCATATAGTCACTGTGTGCAAGAACTTTGGCCCTAAACAGCCGCAAAGCAGACAACACCAATTTCCCCCCCTGGGTATGGAAAAACCCAAGAATAGCAGCCGAGGAGCATCTAGATTGAGACACCACCGCGTTTAAATGGGGCTTCCAACTCAGGGAGGAAGATACAATCACCGCCAAGTACTTAAACTCCTTCACTTGGTCGACCTGATTGCATCTAATTACCCAGCGATGGCTTCTGCCCCCCCTTGCCTTCCCATGACCATGGTCTTAGTTTTGGAAAAGTTGATTTTGAGTCCTTCCCTATCTCAATATTCCCCAAACCTCTGCATTGCTCTCCTGAGCCCCACTAAGGTTTGGGAAATCAGGACCATATCGTCGGCATATAGGAGGGCCAGAATACTCCTTAAGCCTATACAAGGGGCATGAGTATCTATGCTTTTCAAATAGGGGATTGCATAATTCAAGAAGTTAAATAATAGAGGGGCCAATAGGCACCCTTATCTGATGCCTCTAAGCGCATGGACTTCTTCCAACAGCATTTGAGCTGGAGCTGGGCGTATACGAATCTGATTATTACTATGGATCTTAATTAATTAAAAAAAGCAATCGGCGATCAATAGATGTAAGACTTAGTTTAAACCAAAGCCTTTCCCTATTGATGGAATCAAAAGCCATAGATAGATCTACAAAGTATAAATAAAATTTCCCCTGGCAATTAACATATTTGATAATACTACATAAAAACAAGTAATCATAAAAAAACAACAACCTTGAACTAAAGAAATGTCCCACCCAACGCAACCCCCCTCCCACTACCCATCTCCCCCTCCAAAATCATGATGGAACAGCCAGGTCTTACACCTTTAAAAGTAAAGGCCCTTTCCCCTCTGCTCCATGGGGATGTGCTCTATTACCTGTATTCGTGTAGGCGCTCCATCTCGTTTTCCATCACACACTGCTTTTCTGTGTTTTTCAAGGTTTGTGATCTCACGAATCTGCCCCGTGGCTATCTCGTCAGTTCTACTCTGTATCCCTCTGCAATGATGCCCTTTACCCAGTTGTCCGCTATAAAGCAGGACCAGACGTAGGTAAATTGAGACAATCTTTCCCCAAGCAGAGGGGTATTCCTGGAGGAGGTGACCTGAACATCACTGAAAGGACTTGTGCCCTGGAGGCTTGTCTCCACACTTGCTCTTTGGGTTGTAATTGGACTTCCTTGGTGCCTGCCATTGAGGTCTTCGGTATTTGGGATCCCTGGACTGGATACCTCTGCTCGACTACATGTAGGCGTCGTGGAGGTACAATGAATGGCAAAAGGAAGTGTACCTTTTCCTCTCTGTGGTGGTGACCAAAGTCATCGTCTTTTTCTCTGCCATTTCTTCTACCATCTTGCTGAGGGTGGGGCCAAAGAGTTGCCCCCATGAGTTGCCCCAGCTAGTGTTGTCTTGCTGGGTCTCCTTTCCAGTTACGTAGCCAGACCTGACACCTCACTGCTACATTGGATGCTGCTGCTTGAGACCCTGCTCTCATCGCCATAGACAGAAGTGTCTGCAATGTACGCCACTCTGGTCAATATCCTGTTGACCAGGGTGTCGTGCATTTTTAGCGATATCTTGAGGTTTCTAACGTCTTTGGATCAAGCCATGATAGCCCTGCTGAAGAAGGTCATGGTCGTAGAAGCCCATATGCCATTGGTGATGGATTTGAAGCACCTTCTAAGCAATGCCTCAGTGGTCCTGTATGTTTGATCTCTCAGTATGGGTCACCCCATGGTTGCTGCTGAGTCTTTAGCTAGCACTGCCACCGCCAGATCTACAGCGAGGAGTGCAAATGAGGTGACTTATCCAGGGCAAAAAGATACAGGCTGCTAGACCATTTGTGTCCCTTCGCTCATTTCACTGGCTGCTCCCACACCAACTTGATAACTGCCTCAAAGGTTGCAGGGAGTGGGAGATATACCTCCTGCTTTTTCTGTCCGAGGAGGAACTTGTGCCTGTGACTATGCTTGTCTGGTTGCTTGTCCTTTTCAGATGGTAGCTTGAGGTCTAAGGCCTCCGTAACATTGGTGACCATCTTGGAGATGTGTGTCGAACAGCTTCTCCTGGTAATCCTCATTCAATGACTGCTCCACTTCTGAGACCTCGCTCTCTTCTGGTGATGACTCAGTTTCCCTGTCAAATCCAGTGCAATAGCAACCCACTGGGACTTCTTTGATTTGTTCTCCCTGGTTGTTCACCTTATCCTGCTTGGCCTTGAAGCATTTGTGCTCCAGTTCCCTTAGGAGCTCTGTGTCAGACATTGATTCGTTCTGCTCCTCTTCCGTCTGCGGGTTAGGAGGTGCCAGCTGGTCAGATCCTGTGCACCTGACTGGTTGCTTTCCCTTGAAGGCACCTCCTTCCTCCTGTCAGGACCATTGACTTGCTCATTCAACTTGTTGATAGTCTCTTCACTATCCAGGATAGCATGTTTTCTGGTATTGAGATCTCCTTGGCTGGCAGATCCAAGTCAGCTTGAAGGGCAGGCAGGCTGGAGGTCCATCTTCTTCCTGGACCTGCTGCTCCACATCTGCTGGTGGGGCC
Organism: Sphenodon punctatus; assembly: GCA_003113815.1. NCBI lineage: Eukaryota > Metazoa > Chordata > Lepidosauria > Sphenodontia > Sphenodontidae > Sphenodon > Sphenodon punctatus. The sequence continues at coordinate 2,278,010 of QEPC01002093.1, read as the reverse complement.
TTGTCTGCTGAGTGCTTTTGTTCCTGCTACTGGCCTTCTTCGGCTGTGAGGAATTATTTTGGGTTGGTGCCCTGTCCTCGGGTCCTTCCCTGCCTGCGGTCCTGGTTACTGACATATTGCTAAAAGAGACATTGCTAGTGTCAGCACCAATGTACCCCACCTGCTCAGGAGTATACCCTTCAAATTTTTATTATTATTTTTAGCTGACATGCGTAGGGTTAACCTAGGGCTGGAGTGACATGTTTTATCCCCATCAAGATGGCTGTCTATCCATGCGCATGCATGCAGGGTAACGTGACCATGTGCCCTCTTCCAAGATGGCTGTTGGAAGTCCACTCAGGTGCTACAGCTCCAAGATGGCTGCATTCAGGGGACACCACAAGGAAGGAAGCTCACTTGTGGCAGCTAGGCAGACACCCCCACGCTGGATCAGAATGCCTGGGAGGACTCCCCCAAGTCCTTGCAGGCCGTACGGAAGCCCTGCAAAGGGGAGTGGGGCAATTTCCACAGTTGGGGCTCGATAAAAACAGGCAGGCCAAGGAGTGGATTGTGGCAGCATGGAGCATTCATCTGGCCACTGGTCAGGTGCCAGTAAGACTGTGGGCCTGGGTCTGGGAGTGGTAGGGGTGGTGCGGGGCATAGACTGCCAGCCCCAGAGGGCACAGAGCGTGGGTTATGAGTGACACCCAAGATCAAGGCCAGGCCAGTGATTCAGGCCAGGGGATGGCGGGGAAGCATCCCCACTCTGCACGCTGGTGAGTCCCCACTGGGCTGAGCATGGGGGAGGATGTGCCCGCCTGGGTTTGCTCAGGGCCTCCTGGGCGGGGATGAGTATGCGGAGAACTCCCTCTGTGCTGGGCCAGGAGGGCACTGACTTACTTACTTTCACAACCCACAGTTCAATGCCAGGCCCCCTGGTGTGGAAAAGGAGGGGGGTACCTGGTTTGCTGTAGCCTCTGCCCTCCTCCAGTCAGTGGCAGTGGATGTGCCTTTCCCTGGTTCCACTGGGAGAGGGAAAGGGTCCAGCCAGGACTCCAAGTTCCCCTCTAAGGAGAAAAGAGGGGGGCAGGCAGATCTGCTCAGTCTGCTCCTAGCTCAGGGAGGAGGAGGGAGAGCATGCTTAGGCCCCAGTTGTTTCCCAGGAAAAGTTCCAGGAGCGTACTTTAGAGTTCCAGAGAACCCCATGTGCTTCCTTCCAGAGTGAAGGCAGAACTCATACTGGAGCTCGCAGGGTGTTCCTCTAGGGTGTGGAATATTTGAGGTCTGCCTTCCTATTGGCTGGAGCAGAACACACCCAGTAAGGAGTGCCAAGCAGGGAGAAACTGTACTTTAGAATCATGACATTCTATGTTGGCCACCCTCTCTCTGTAACTCCAAAGGCAACAAGATTGCAGTGACCTCTGGTTCACATTTCCTCTCACACTACTTCTTGGCTTCTGGTGGTTGAGGTAATAACTTGCTGCTGGCCTAAGCTTACATATGTCAGTTCGGCAGAGGCTCAACTGCTGGAGCCAGCAAATGCAGAGTATTGAAGCTAGGAGCAGTCTCCATTCCTCTTGCCCCTTTTCTTCCTGCACTCTGCACATCTGCTCTGGGAGAAGTCACTGGGACCTAGGGGCTTTCAGTGGGTTTCTAAGTCCCTTGGCTGGGCCTGTAGACCTAGTTACAACCGACCCCCATTAATGTGTGCACTTCACTTACACCTGTTGTTTACTATCTTTTCCCTTTGTTCTGTTGCTCAGATGTGGAATACGCTGATGAACACTGTCATTTGGTGAGTTACATAAACCTACCGATAAAGTGCAAATTTGCTTAACCCTGAATCAGTGCCTCTGAGCAACATGCATCCTCTCTTTCATGTAGATTTTACCACACTCTGAAGAAGTCAAAGAGATGCAGATAGCAAAAGGGAAACAAAAATTTAAAGTGAAAGAGATGTACCTGACGAAACTGCTGTCTACCAAGGTAACTACAGCAAGGTTTTATTTCTGGCTAAGCCAGCTGGCAGGCTTAAAAAGAGTACTTGGATGACAAGATACATTTTAAAACTTTAAATTGTAAAATAACTCTTCTACTTACTGTTTCTACCATTTACAAAAATAACTACATTTTGCATATTTGTGCAGTGGAGTCTTTTAAAAAGCAGTGCATTCCATCGTCTCACCACTACCCATGTTTTTGAGGTTAAGACTGTATCTTTTTTTAGTTATTGGGTTGGCAAAGCAGCAAAAGGGTGAGGACAGTGCTGCTAAACTATTTTAGATGGATAGACATGGCAAGCTGGTGATTTTGTGGGTCCAGTTGGGCCTTTAAAGGTTCCTGATTTTCATACAGTGCTGAGCATTCCTGTACACTCTCAAAATAAGATCCCCTTGTAGTGTCTCAAGTCAGTCACCAGTCAGTGCAGAAATCTGGCCATTGCTGTTAAAATGTAAATCTAATATACCATGCAGTTTTATAAAACTCTCCTCACACCCCTGCCCCCAGAAACGGCACAAAATTAGTGAGTAGCTTATTTGTAATTCAATCAAAAGAATATAAATATAAGTGCTGTTACACAGTCTAACTGGTATCATTGTATCCATTCTCTTATGGAGAGAAATTTCTGGCCTGCATTATTCAGGGGATCAGAACAGGTGATCATTACAGTTTCTTTTGTTTTAAAAGAAATATGTATCTGTAGTTATACATATGGGGAGGGTCGGGTTAGTGGGACGGGTCACAGGCACGTCTGTTGTGTGCCACCCACCGACCCAAAAAGTAGCAGTCGTTGTTTCCCACCCCAGGCCAGTGAGCTGCTGCGCCAGCTGCACTTCTGTTTATTTTTTTTTACCCACAATCCATGACTCAAGGAGCCAAAAATGTTAGTCTCCCAGGTGTTGGCTTTGATACAGCATTGAACAAATTACCTAAACTGCCTACTTTGAATGAAATTGAATTATAAGCTCAAACACAGTGGCTGAGATCCACAAACCACTTACCTAGAGGAGTCCTATTGAAGCTGGAATAAGTGATTGGTAATAATAATTTAATAGTCATATTAAATGAATACTGTTGGTGGGTTCTCAGTAAACTGCATCTCCTGTTGTTCCTTGCTCTACTTTCTTGCGGGGAGGGGGGGGGTAGGGTTTGCGTTGGAACTTTCCAACAGACAGCAATAGGCGATATCAACATTGCTCCCTGCTGATATCTGGATGATGGGTAAAGTTTTCAAAAGTGTCTAGACTTAGTCATCTTACAAAAGTCAAAGAGACTTGTATCCTTGAGAGCCTATGTCACTTTTAAACATGAGATTTAGGCTCTGTGGCACTTAGGTTACCTTGGCATCAATACGGAAAATGCAGTGAACACGCATCCCTGACTAAGGGCGCATTCGCACAAGATCACAGGAGACTCTTCTCCCAGGTGTATACTTTGTTGGGGGAGTTAGCAAACCCGCATTTAATTGTTCACATGATTAGGAACATAAGAACATAAGTAGTGTCGTACTGGGTTCGACCAATGGTCCATCAAGTCCAGCGGTCTGTCTCTGACAGTGCCCAATCTCTGTCACTTGGGAGAAGTACCCAACAGGTCACAATGGTCAATCCATTCCCTGTTGTTCCAGTCCCCAACAGTAAGAGGTTACATCCCTAAAACCTCCTTGGTTAATAGCCATTAATGAACCTATCCTCCAATCCCCTTTTGCTTCCTATTTTTTAACCAGTTGCTGATCCACGGTAAGACACTCTCTTATCCCATGACTCTAATTTTCTCAAGTCTCTCTCATGAGGGACCTTTTCAAACACCTTCAGAAAGTCTAGATACACTATATATCAACCAGCTCAACCTTATTCACATGCTATTTACACCCTTAAAAAATTCCAATGGATTAGTAAGGCATGACTTCCCTTTCCTAAATCCATGTTAACTCTTCCCCATTAAGCCATGTCTATCAATATGCCTAGTAATTCTATTCTTAACAACCAGTTTTCCCGTCACCGACATCAGGTTCACGGGTCTGTAGTTTTCAGGATCTCCTTTGGAACTCTTTTTAAATATTGATGTTACATTTGATACCCTCCAATCCCCTGATAAAGTGACAGATTTTAGCAATCGGTTACAAATGACCAATAGTAGGTCTGCAACTTCGCATTTGAGTTCCTCCAGAACTCTGGGATGAATACTATCTGGGCCTGGTGATTTGTTACTATGTAGTTTGTCAATTTGCTGTAGAACCTCCTCCAGAGTCACACTTTTTTGTGACAGTTCTTCCAGTTCTTCACTGACAAAGACTTGGTCCAGCATGGGTATCTCCCCAACATTTTAGCAGTGAAGACTGAAGCAAAGAATTCATTCAGCTTCTCTGCAATATCTTTATCCTCCCTGAGTGCCCCTTTCATCCCCTGGTTATCTAATGACCCAACCGACTCCCTGCAGGCTTCTTGCTTCTGATGTACGTGAAAAAGTTATTATTATTATTATTATTTTCTGTCTTTAGCAAGTCGCTTCTCAAATAGACGTTTTACATCTAATTTGACAATGCTTATGCTGTTTCCTATTCTCTTTATTAGGACTAACTTTCCATTTTTTAAAGGATGCCTTTTTGGCTCTAATAGCCTCCTTCACCACCCCATTCAGCCATACTGGCAGACGTTTGGTCCTCTTGCTTCCTTTTTAATTTGTGGAATATATTTAAGCTGCACTTTCAAGATGGTATTTTAAAATAATCTGCTCCCCTCTTGCGTGAATTAACCCTTGGAACTGTTCCTTTTAGTTTCCCTCTAACTATTTTCCTCATTTTTGCATGGTTCCCCGTTTTAAAGTTAAATATTACTGCAGTGATTTGTGGTTGTTGTGTTTTTTTTCAAGCTCCTTCCTAGAGCTATGTCAAATTTGATTATATTATGATCACCATTACCAAGTAGCCCTACCACTGCGACCCCTTGCACCATGTCCTGTGCTCCACTTAAGACTAGATCCAAAGTAGCTGCTCCTCTTATAGGCTCCAGATGCACCAAGAAGCAGTCAATTACGGCATCTAGAAATGTTACCTCTGCATCACACCCTGAAGAGACATTCACCCAGGCAATAGTAGGGTAATTGAAATAGCCCATTATTACAGCGTTTCCAACTTTAGTAGCCTGTCTAATCTCCATTAGCATTTCACAGTAAATTTCACTGTCCTGGTCAGGGGGCCAATAGTATAGTCCAGCTGTTACAGACTTCCCCGTTGCACATGGAATTTCTATCCATACAGATTCCAGAGCCCATGTCACTTTGTGTAAAATTTTAAGCCTTCTTGACTCAGTGCTGTCTCCAACATATAGCGCCACCCCACCACCAGCTCAGTCGTTTCCATATATTTTGTACTCCAGTATTACACTGTCCCATTGGTTATGCTCGCTCCACCAGGTCTCTGAGATTCTGATTATTATTCTATATCATTTGTTGCCAAACACTCCAATTCTCCCATTTTACATTTTAGATTTCTAGCATTTGTATATAGACACTTAAACATATTATTTTTATTTTTATTCTGGGTGTTGTGATTGCATATTTTGTTTAATTTGGAAGTATTTAAGTTTGTCTGTTCCATACTAATGCTCGCCTGTTCTCTCTCTGATTTTTTCCTGTCCTCTTTACTGGAATGCACGGTATCACTACTAATGATGGCATCCCTTGGAGTTGCCTCCATATTCCACAGCAGCTGTCAGCTTTCTCCCAGATCTTAGTTTAAAAACACCTCTATGACCTTTTTGATTTTTAGCACCAGCAGTCTGGTTCCATTATTTCCCCCAAAAGTTCCCTCCTGCTTCTAAATTTATTGTGGGTTGTGCCGGAGCCAATAAGAGGGGTCCCATTATTATGCTGCAGTTTTTTTGTTGTCAGCAGTACATTGTGCCCTCCTGGCAGGCCGTGGGAATTCATCCTTTGAGGAGAAAATTGATTCTAGTCCCCTCTGAAGCAATTAAGGCTGACTGATAATGTGGATTAATCCCTTCATATGATAAGTGAAATGCAGGTGAGGGATTTAGTCTGATTGTCAACCCTTACTTTTTCAGTTTAACTTTTAGCACTTCCCCTTCATTGTAGGCAGTACAACCCGTGCCATAAATCTTTCACACGATCAACAATAAAGTGGGGACTTCCTATTTGCTGAGCTAAGCCTCCCATACAAATGCATCCTAAGTGTCCTACCACATGAAATATTAACCCACATTGGGTGACCTTACCCCACATTGGCCCACAATGCAGCTAACTGTAGGTCGCCAGCTGCCAGATATTCACCCACTTCTGCCCCGAGATAGGCAGGCAGTTGCTGTGCGACGCATTCACTAGGGAAGGCCATTGACATATTGCGGGCTACTGTTGCCCCACCTGGGCCAATGTGGGGTAACGGGCCGTCTCTTGTCAGGCAAGGACTTTGGCCTATGGTAAGTTCTGCCTGCACCATAGAACCGTTGGCCTAGTTCATCATTCCTATACATCTGTGGCCCTTTTCACACAGACACTCTAACACTGATAAAATGGGTGTTACATTTTATTATACATGATGCAGGGCACCCATAGAGCACACCTGCAGCCCTGCAAGTTGTATAATACAATGTAACACCCGTTTTATCAGTGTTAGAGTGTCTGTGTGAAAAGGACCTGTGTCACAGCAGGGGATGGGATAGTGGGTGGGTTGGGCAGTGTGTTTGGGAGGTGGGAATCTGGCCATCCCAGTCTCATGTTGCCTAAGTTCCTTGCTGCAGCTTTATTTATTTTTAAAAATTATTTTCATTTTACTGTTTTTATACCCTGCCCCCTCCTGCTCAAGAACAGCTTGGGGCTGCTTACAGAACATCCATAAAACATATAAAATATCATTTAAAACATTTAAAAGGATAAAAAGGAACTAAAAGGGCAGAATTCTCCTCCCCTTACCTCACTTTAACCCTGCTTTTGTTCAGACAGTTAGGGTGCTTTCAGATGGACAGAAGTGGTGGTAATGCGATGGTGAGATTATGACTGTGGTGGCTGAGATGTATGAACCGCCGTACAACAGTGAGAAACTACAACACCTCTGTGTGTGACACATTTTCCACATGCTCTAGCAAATTGCAATCCCCTTCTTAAACCCCCATTGGTTTACCACTGGCTACTGTCTTTGGGTTTTTTGCACTTCTTACAACACCCTTAATGAGGTTAAAGCAAAAGTAAAAGCTGAAGTTATAACCCCTGAAATACAGAGGAATTGAAGTGGAATTGTTTGTGTGAACAAAGGAAATGCCAGCTTTACCATAGGGCGATTGCCCTGGGGGAGGAGTCCCCAGGGGCACCATATTTTACCTTTGCCCTGAGCCCCCCAAAACCTAAGGCCAGCCCTGTGCATAGCTTCTAGGAAGGAGGCTGAACTCGAGAACCTCCAGGGTAGCATTCTCTGAAATGCTTCCTGTTCCACACACAGGGCCCCAGAGGCAGGCTGAGCTCCCGAGGCTCAATGTGTAGATGAGATGATGGTGCAAGGAGGAAGGATTTAGGTTTATTAGAAACGGGACCTTTTTTGGGAAGAGGGAACCTCCAACAGAAGGATGGGCTCAATCTGGGACCACCTCAGGCCCCGGATTGCATTATGGCCCCTGCGGTTGGCTGGGGACGCCCGACTTGAAGTCCCCCCGGATTGCCCGTGTGGCAACGATGGGGAGGGCGTTCTAAGTGGCCGCTCCCAAGCTTTGGAACTCCCTCCCGACGGAGGCCTGCCTGACCCTGGACCTCCCCTCTTTCCGTAGACAGTGTAAGACCTGGCTGTTCCGCTGGGCCTTTGGAGAGGGAGACGGGTGGGGTGGGGAGGGGGAATTCTGCCCTTTTAGTTCTTTTTATCTTTTTAAATGTTTTTAATGATATTTTATGCGTGTTTTTATTGTTGATGTGTTTTGTAAGTCGCCCCGAGCTGCTCTTGAGCAGGAGGGGGCGAGGTAGAAAAATAGTAAAATAAATAAATAAAACTTAACCAAAATGGAACCAGACGCTGGCGCTAAAACTCAAAAAGGTGCTAGGTGAGTTTTTAAACTGAGATCTGAGGGAAATGGTTTTGACGGAGGCAACCTAAGGGGATGCCATCATTAGTAGTGATACAGTGTATTCCAGGAAAGAGGATAGGGAAGAATCAAAGAGAGATTAGGGGGGCATTAGTATGGAACAAACAAACTTGAATACTTTGCATATTTTGTTTATTTTGAATCACAAACACCAGGGTATTAAAATGCTTAGATGTTCGTATACCAATGTCAGTAGCCTCAAAAGTAAGATGGGGAAATTAGAGTACTTAGCTTCAAGTGAGGACATTGCTATAACACATCTCAGAAACATGGTGGAATGAGGACAATCAATGGGACACTGTAATCCCGGAATACAAAATAAATATATAGAAATGTCAGAGTTTACCATACTGGAGGTGGAGTAGCCCTTTTCATCAAGCATGATAAAAACAGTAAATGACACAAACTCTCCCCTGTAATCACTATGGATAGAAATTCCATGTTTAAACAGAAGCCAGATAGTAGTGGTCACTATTCTGTGGCTGTGATGGCAGCGAAGAAGACTAGAGATGGGTTGCAGAAACGAAGTTCCTAGACATCATAAATGATTGCTTCCTGGAGCAGCTTGTCTTAGAACCCACAAGAAGAGAAGCTATTGTAAATCTTGTCCTAACCAGAGCAGAAGGTCTAGTGGAAGGACTTTCTTCACTGCCATCGTAGCATCTGCAAAGTCACATCCAGCGGAGCTTTTATGGGTAGTAAGCAGTTTGGTCAGTCCAGCCTGTCTCCACCAGGAACTGGAGAAGTCCAATGCCTGCTGTGACATTTTAATTGATTACTTAACAGATAAAATCACTCATATTCACCATAACTTTGGTGGAACTGTTTCTGATGCAGAGTTAGAGACGGGGGTTATGGAAGCCCAGCATTGTCCTTTTTTGGGGGGGGGGTCAGTTTCAGTCGTCACCCACTGATGCGGAGGAGGTACTGGGCAGGATATCAATACAAATAAATAAATAAATAAATAAATATTATCAACTGCCTGATCAGGATGCTGACAGTGACTCTGAAATGCTTAGGGAGATTAGGGGGAATTTTAACTGTCCCCGACATTGACTGGGAAAATGTTTCCTAGGGATGGGTTGCAGAAACGAAGTTCCTAGACATCATAAATGATTGCTTCCTGGAGCAGCTTGTCTTAGAACCCACAAGAAGAGAAGCTATTGTAAATCTTGTCCTAACCAGAGCAGAAGGTCTAGTGGAAGGAGTAACGGTGGTAGAGCCACTTGCTAATAGTGATCACAATATATTAATTAGGTTCAACAGGCTATTAGGAGAGAGATTGCCTAATAGATCTGGCACAAGGGTGTTTAACTTCAAGAAGGCGAACTATGAAAAGATAAGGAAGGTAGTTAAGGGGAAATTAAAAGTGGAAGTCATCAGGGTCAAATTGGAGACTATTGGAGACTACTAAAAACTACTATTTTAGATGCCCAGATTAAATGTATACCACAAATTAAAAAAGGCAGGAAGAGAATGCTTTCATGGCTGAATGTTAACATTTAGGAGGCTATGGTAAGTCATGCCTCACTAATCTATTAGATTTTATGAGAATGTCAATAAGCATGTGGATAGGGGTGCTTTGGTTGATATAGTATATTTGGATTTTCAAAAAGCATTTGACAAGATCCCTCCCCAGAGACTCTTGAGCAAAATAAGTAGTCATGGGATAAGAGGAAGATAACAGGAAGAGTCCTGTCATGGATTGGTAGCTGGTTAAAAGTTAGGAAACTGGGACCAGTACTATTTAACATATTCATTAATGATCTGCCAAAAAAGGGTAAAGAATGAGATGGCTAAATTTGCAGATGACACCCAGACTGTGAGGAACTACAGAAGGATCTTGCACAACTAGGTGAATGGGCATTAAAATGCCGAATAAAATTCAGTATTGATAAATGAAAGGTGATGCACATAAGGAAAAATAATCCTAATTGTACATACATGATATTAGGTTCTAATCTGGGTGTAACCACTCAGGAGAAGGATCTTGGAGTTACTGTGGATAGTTCCTTGAAAAAACCAACTCACCATGTGGCAGCAGTCAAAAGGGCAAATCCAATGGTTGGCATTATTGCAAAAGGAACGGAGGATAACAGGGAAAGTATCATAATGCTGCTGTACAAATCTTTGGAACGACCCCCACCTTGAATACTGTGTGCAGTTCTGGTTGCCCCATCTCAAGAAAGATATAATAGAACTGGAGAAGGTTCAGAGAAGGGCAACAAGGATGATAGAAGGGGTGAATCAAATTCCATATGAGAAGAGAGAGGATCAACCGGTTAGGGCTGTTTAATTTGGAGAAGAGGCGAGTAAGGGGGGGTTGACAGAAGTTTATAGAAGCATGAGTGTCATGAAGAAAGTAAATAGTGAACTGTTATTTGCCCTCTCTCACAATAAGAAAACAAGGGCATATGTCCTGAAGGTAAATGGCAGCAGATTTAAAATGAACAAAAGGAAGTACTTTTTCACACAGCTGACAATACAGTTGTGGAACTCGTTGCGAGAGGAGGCTCTGAAAGCCAGCAGCATAATTAGCTTCAAATGGAAATTGGATACATTCTTAGAGGATAGAGCCATAAACCCCTACTAGTGGAGGCTTAAACCCCTGGCTACCAGTAGTTGGGAGTGGTTGCAGGACATGAGTCATGCCTCCATGACCTGTACACATACTTCTCTTGAGCTACCAGAGTTGGCCACTGTCAGAGACAGTGTGCTGGGCTAGATGGACCACTGGTTCGACCCAGTATGGCACTTACGGTCTTATAGTCATGATATTCCCTTCCCCAAATGCATTATCATTTACCTCCAGCATAGCTGTCTCTCTTCATGTTTATGCGAGAGTTTGCAAAGTGTAGTGACCACTCCAGAGTAATAACCCAGGGTAATAACCCCAAGAGTAGCTTGATTTTGTGAACACAGCCTAAGAATTGGCAACACCTCCTCTTTCAGTTGCAAGTAGGGATAACGATAACTTATGTTACAGCCTCATATATCATCATATGACAAGGTCCTCTACAGGCCGCACCATTAAGCTATCCATCGCCCTTTCAGTCCTCCTCTAAGAAAGGGACGATAAGGACCCAATATATTATATTACTTTTATCACAAACAAAAACTCTTCCAAACCTGAAAGAGTAAGACTGTTTGAAAGGTTCTTGCTAAAGTGCAGGAATGGCCCTAAACCGCCTCCTCTCCCATACACAGTTCACTCCTGGTTTTACCAAGATTCTTTCTTTCTTGTCAGGTTGCAGTTCACTCCGTTGTTGAAAAGCTCTTCCGGAGAATTTGGAGTCTACCCAACAACAAAGCCCCAATTGCCATCAAATATTTCTTTGACTTTTTGGATGCACAGGCTGAAAACAGAAAAATCACAGATCCTGATGTGGTCCATATATGGAAAACCAACAGGTATGCGAGCGCTTTACAGACGTATACCTGGAAAATTAGAATGGGAGTCTTTTCATCAGACTAGTTATGTATAGGGATGTGCGAACAGAACGCGGTTCGGACGTTTGGTCATTTGGTTCGAAAGCCGAGTTCGGGTTCGGTAGTTCAGTTTGGTGGAGTTTGGTTCAGCTGAATGCGGCCGAACACCTGAAAATAGCGCTATCGATACCAATACCAATACCGAAATCGGGGTTTTTTTTCGGTATCGGTATCATTTGGCCCTGAAACCACCCCTGGTCTCCACCCCTGGTGCCAGGAAGTCTGCTCCTCAGCTGCCTCCTCCTTCAAGACACGTTTTCCCCCCCAAAGTCATGTTTTTCCAAGCCCTGAACTCATCCGAACTCATCTGAACTTTTCCGAACTGTTTGGCCGTTCGACCGTTCCGTTCGGACGTTCGGTTTGGTCGTCCGAACAGGCCGAGTTCGGCCCAAACTCCGAACATCCGTACCGCATTCGCACATCCCTAGTTATGTAGCATATGACAGAAACGGCAACATTGTGCCATCTGCCACCGCTTTGTTATAAACTCCTCTAAGAGCTTTACTGTGAATAGCAAGGACTTAGAAGAACTCTCACCCTGTTGGTCTAAAAATGGGTCACTTAAAATTAAATTAAGAGCTGAATTAATCTTTGGATCCAAATTATCAAGTCATGTTCAGCCAGACAGAAACTTGGAATGCAGCATCATAAATCTTGAATCTGAGCCAGGTAGCTGATGATGACATCCAAAGAAAGTGTTTACAAGTCCACAGACTGTTAATGTGGTGATTCAGGATGTGCAAGTTGAAGCCAGAAAGTGGATTTATGTGACTCGGTAGCCTTGTGACATTCATTAAGCTCAAATGTGCCTATTTACATGGTATTGTGCCATCCAAATAATAGTCACGTGTTTATCCTTTCTCTGATCAGTCTTCCTCTTCGCTTCTGGGTGAATATATTGAAGAACCCCCAATTTGTCTTTGATATAAAAAAGACTCCACATATTGATGGCTGTCTGTCAGTAATCGCACAAGCTTTCATGGATGCCTTTTCTCTAGCAGAACAGCAGCTGGGAAAGGTAATATTTGGCCAAGATGTTTATAGAACGTTTTTAGTTGTTTGTCTCCAAAAACATGTCAGTTTTAATTGTGTAATACTTTGCTACTTCACTACAAAGGAAGATGAAGACATGTCTGCTGTCTCTGCTGCTACTGCTGCTGTGCCTGTTGCTCCCCCAAGCCACAGCCCCCCTTGGACATGGACCACCCTAAGCCTCCCCTCCCCGGGGAATGTTTGCCGGGGGAGAGTGGGGGACAGAGTTTGGAAAGGCACAGGCAGGCAGCTGGGAGGACATTAGGCCAGCAACAGCCATGGACCCCTCCAGCTTGTGCCTCCGCATAAAAGACCCTTAGGCCTGCCTGGAGACGGACATCTGAGGTGGCAAGAATATGGATAACAACAACAGAGGTGGGGGTGGGGGGTTGTTTGAATGTAGAGGAAGATGGGATTTGGGTACTTCCCAGGCCCCTCGGTGAGAGGGAGGGGGATGGGTGGGGGTTTTTTTGGGGGGGCGGGGTTGCTTCCTTGCATAAGAGCAAGGGAGCAGGAGTAGGAGGGAGGGGTAGTAGTTGTTCCCTGCCTGATTGCCTGGCCTTTTTAGCTCCAGGCATATTGAGCTTGGGGTCCCTGGGGATGATGAATGTTATGAAAACTGGCAACCCCAGGGGTGGGATTAGGGTTACCACCTATGCAAATTTTTAAGGAACACTTATGAAACATACATGTTGCAGGGCTTGCATTGGCGCCTTAGACCTGCATTGGCACCATGCAACATGTATGTTTCATAAGTGTTCCTTAACAATTTGCTTAGGTGGCAACCCTAGGTGGGACTGTGGTCATTTTTCTCCAGGGGTGGAATTGTTCCAGGGAGGGGAATTAGGGGGCAGCCCATTTGGGTCATGTTGGGCAGAGCATGGTATGGCAGGGAAAGGAGGTTAAGATCTTGTGGGTACAGGGGGAGGCAACTGATACCTGTTACATTGTCCCTCTCCACTTCTGCCTTGGGATATATAGGGGTCAAATCAAGTGGTGACCCTAATCTGTCGCTGTTGCTGTTTAATGCGAGGTCAGTGGTGAATAGAACAGCTGTCATCTTTGACCTTATTCAGGATCTTGCTTGTATCACAGAAACCTTGCTGGATGATGCAGCTGGGTACTCTGTGTAGCATCAGCCTTGAATCAGAGGTGGGGAGGGCGGGGAGAAGTGGCAGTGATTTGGAGGGAACATCTGGCCTGTTGAAGGTATCCAGTGCTTAAATTGTCCAATATGGGGGGTGACCACTTTGTGTTTGAGGCCCGGGATAGATTGGGGATTCTGCTGGTGTACCAACCACTCCGCTGCACAGGAGCCTCCTTGACCGAGCTGGCAGAGTTGGTCTCAGAGGTGGTGTTGAGGGGACACCCAGACTTATTGTTCTGGGTGACTTCAACATCCACACTGAGGCTGACTTTTTAGGGCCAGAGCATGATTTCATGGTCTCCATGAGCCTATTCCAGATAATATCTGGCCTGACGCATGAGGCGGATCACACGTTGGGCTTAATGTTTTGCACTCACCTGGATAATGGGGCTCCGATTATTGGGGGTGGTGTTAAGACACAGTTGTCATGTTTGGATTTGCCTTCTGCAGGTCCTTAACCCCCATTGGGGTGGTGGACCAGTTAGATTGGCCCACCCATGGAGACCTATGGAGTCAATTAGATTCCAGAACACTCCACGGGATATACCTACTGATTTTGATGGTTGCTCTGTGGATGGCTTGGTCGAGTTATGGAATACCACATTGACCAAGGCCATTGATATGGAAGCACTGAGGAGTCCACTTCCTCCGCAGTCTCAACACAGGTCTTTCTGGTTTACGGGGGACTTGCAGTGGATGAAGCAGGAGGTGAGGCGGTTGGAGTACAGGTGGCATTTGACTCGCGCTGAAGTCGACCAGTTGCACCATAGATTGATTCTGAAGGACTATGGCATGGCTAGGTGTCAGTGAGGACTGCTCTCTTCTCTGCTACCATAGCAAAGTCCCATACAGTGGAGCTATTCTAGATGGTGATCAGCATGGTGAATCCGGGCTGTCTTCGTCCTGTGGTTGAGTCATCTTCTGCCCGCTGTGAGGAATTTAATACCTACGTTGCAGACAAAATCATTTCACCTCAATTTGGCGACTGCTAGTTCTTTGGCAGAGTCAGAGTTTGGGCCTGTAGAGGCTCAGTCTTGTCCTGTTTTATTTGGATCAGTTTCAGTTGGTGTCACCTACCAAGGTGGGAGATGTACTTGGGGCAATGCAAGCAACCAGTTGTAAATTAAATCCTTGCCCATCATGGTTGGTGAAAGCCAGCCATGCAAGACTGGGATCTTTGCTGTCCGAAATTGTCAGTGCCTCCCTTTGGGAGGGCAGGGTTCCGGATGCTCTCAAGATGATAGTTGTTCAGCCCCGGCTCAAAAAAAACATCACTTGACTCTGACTCCTTGGGTAGCCATTGCCCCATCCCTAACCACCTCATTTTCGGGAAGGTTATTGAACAGGTGGTTGCCAAGCAGCTGGAGTGACATCTAGATGCAGTCGGATTCCTGGATTCATGTGAGTCTGGCTTTGGTCCTGGGTGTAGCACTGACACTGCACTTGTGGCGTTGGTCGACAATCTTCACTGAGAGATTCACAGGGGATATTGTACTCTATTGATCGTTTTAGATCTTTCAGTGGCCTTTGATTCAGTTGACCATGAGGTATTGTTGACATGGCTGCGGGACCTGGCAGGGGTTCGCGGGACAGCTCTAGACTGGTTCCATTCATTCCTGTCAGTGAGGTTTCAGCAGGGGGTGATGGGTGACTGTTCTTCTCTCCCCTGCCCTCTATGTTGTGGGCTCCTGGAGGGTTTCGTCCTGTCTTCCCTCCTGTTCAATGTGTATCTAAGGCCCCTGGGCAAGATCGTGCGTAGATTTGGGATGCATTATCTTCAATATGGAGATGACACCCAAATCTACTTATCCTTTTCATCTGACTCCATGCTTACGTAGTGCCAGACTGCTACTGGGGACTGGATACGGGTCAACCGTCTGAAGCTGAATCCAGACAAGACTGAAGTGTGATGATGGTTGGCCGGCCCTGTAGCTCCTATCGTTATTTGGGTCCGTCCTCGCCTCACTACTCAGGCGCACAGCCTTGTGGTGCTCCTGGATCCTCAGCTGCGCCTGGAAGGTCAGGTTGCGGCTGTGGCCAGGAGTGCTTTTTGCCAGTTCCATCTGGTGAGAAGGCTGCGTCCCGTTCTTTCCAACATGGATTTGGCTACCATCACCCATGCCTTCATTACCTCAAGGCTGGACTGCTGCAATACGTTCTACATGAGGCCACCCTTGAAGACTGTTCAGGGGCCGCAGCTGGGGCAGAATGAGGTGGCCTGGCTCCTGATGGGGGTGGATTGCTGGGAGCAAATTACACCTGTGCTTAAGATCTGCACTGGCTGCCAATAGTGTTCCGGGCACAATTCAAGGTGCTGGTTTTGACCTTTAAAGCCCTAAACAGACTGGACTTTATCTGAAGGATATAGAGCTTTATCTTGGGCTTTATCTGAAGGATCCTACATATCTGAAGGACCGCCTTTCTCCTTACGTCCCTTAAGATCTGCCGAGGGTGCCCTCTTACAGGTTCTGTCTCTGGCCCAGTTTCATACAACTCGGACCCGCAGCGAGGCATTCTCAATAGCTGCCCCGCAGCTTTGGAACTCCCTTCCCTTGGAGGTTTGCCTAAGCCCTAGTTTTAATGTCTTCCGGAGGCAATGCAAGACCTTTTATTTGGCCAGGCATTCAATAGGCAAGGGTAGATTGGGGGGAGGGTGTGTTTTTAGTTTGTGGGGTTTTAATTATGTATTTTATATTTGTCTTTTATGTATTTATTGTAAGCCACCCTGAGCCTCAGGGGATAGGGTGGGATATAAATAAATTAAATTAAATTAAATTAAATGAGGAATCCAGCCCAATGTAGTAAAGGAAAGAATTTCACTAGGAAATGTAATATCTTGATTTGCCTCACACGTTTATACCACAAGGGTGCAGTCCTAACCCCTAGGCTCTAATCGGTATAGTAATGGGGTGGCACAAGTTCCATTCGTGTCAAAGGCACTTTGAGGATCGGACAATTTTTCCAACTTCCCATTTTAAGAGATACATTGAACAGGGTGGAGAAGGAAATTGCATAACATTAGGTCAATGCTGAATCAGAAATGATTAAGCCAATAGCCTACATGATAGGGCATTTTTACACACACCTTAAAGTGCTGGTCTTTCAGTCTTCTGGGTTTACAAGTCCACAAGTAAGTTCTGAATGCATTCTTCATGCACACACTGCCCTGAGGCAGCCTAAAGTAGCTGCAGCTGTAGACGTGAGGGGCTGCCATGGAAACCAACTGACCACAGCTGCCTGGAGCAAAGAAGTTTACCAGGAGAACGTTTTACACACAAAAGTTCTGGGGGAACTTCTATGCAGAAGTTCAAAAATCCAGATATTTAAGATTTAGGCAAGTGATTTAGACACACAGAAAGTTCAGGTTGTAACAGCAAACATGCAGGAGAAATGTGTGTGTAAAAACACCCATTGGTGCAATCACACGAGCTGTGGAGGGCCTGATCCCTGTGTGGCCCCGTGGTGAGTAAGCACAGCCGCTACACTATGGGGCCAATGCAGGGAGCAGGGAAGACGGTCCCTTATGGGGTTCAGCCAGACAAGCAGGCACCCAGCCCTGCCCCACCTTCCTCCCCCAGACCTACTATCCCACCCCCAGCCATGATGTGGCTACATGTGATTGGTGCTAGGGTGCTGCCACTCAAAGCCCTGTAGCAGACCTTGTTGCATGGTGGGGCAGACAGCAACCAGGCACATGAGCTACCACACCTGGGGCAGCCTTACGTCATTTTGGGTAAGGCTCCTACGTGCTGCATCCTTGACCTTTTTCCAAGGATGCAGAGTGTAACAGCCGGCTGCCCGCCTCGCCCTGCCCTGCCCTGTGGTGGGGAGGAAGTCATCTGGTAGCCACCAGTCACATGATGCACTGCATCACATGGTAAGGCTGCTATGCGTTAAGTGAATCATGTGGCTGCACCTTTTCTGTTACACATCACTGAGGCAGACAACAAACGTAGGCAGACAACAAACATAGTTATGAGTTTATTTTTAGATCTAAAATATCACTGCACATTTTTCTTTTGAGCTTTTCAAGGTTTGAAATTTAGATGTTCTTTAAGTAAAATTAGTAAGTTAATTTCTAAGTAATTTCTAAGTAAGTTACCAAGGCCAGAATATTAAGAATGTTAATTATAAACATGGACTTCATTAATTCTTCATAAGCTGAAAAATGTAAAGTACTATGTTTTCACCTCTGAAATTCAAGGTTTAGAATGTTTTAGTTTACATCACAAATCCTAACTAACTCTTCCAGCTCTCCCTGAATTTCATTAGTTTTCCTCATCTACAGCAGCACAAGACACACCTATAAAAATGCAGTACATCTTCACTATAACAGACTCCTGGCATCTAAAGCTTTTGTTCATTATAGGGTAATTCCAGACATTATGAAATTGCTGCTCACCACACTGAATCTCAGTGGATTCCGTGTGGTGGCAGCGATCTCGTGAACGTCTGTTTGCTCCCGGCTAGATGTTCACCACAGTGAACACCCGGCCGGGATCAAATTAACCATGGTTCTGGACCTCCGGCCGGCCTGAGGTCCAGAACTGTGGTTAGATTGGCCACGAATCTGGGATGGGCCAAAAGTAACATCTGTTACCTTTGGTCCATCCCAGATCGTGGTCCCAACCATGGGATGGGATCAGGCACAGTGGCCTGATTGGCCGCTGCGCCTGCCCGTCGCCCCGTGGGTGGGTGGCCGAGGGAGCACGGGGTGCGGGGCTGTGTGGCCGCATGTTGCACCGCTCAGCCCCACCCCCTCCCCATGCAGCCCGCCCCCTCCCTGAACCCCGGTAGCAATCAAGTCGGCACATCTAAAGGACGGCCAGTCTGATCCCGGTCCAGGGTTCAGCGTGGCGGGCCGAAAGTCCCATCACGTCTGAAATTACCCATAGTGTAGGGTTTGTAATAACAAAATGATGATCAGTATCATCAAAATGTCAGGGCAGGGACCACCAGGTTTGCTATAGTTCCAGGTCCACAATCATTAAATGTTTTTATACAGGTGCACAGTACAGTTCCCCTGGAGCAGCAGCAAGGCTGAACTCATGATAAATCCATGGCTGGGTGAATGCGCACAGCAACTGCCTGTGTTCTATAGATAAATAGGATTTCTGCTGCAAGGATGTCAGTTGCAACCGTCACAAACATTAAATTCACTGAAAAATGTGAAAGGTATGTGTATCAATGTTCATGAGGCCAGCAAAGATAATGAGATGGTGTATGGCGGAAACCCAAGCAGTTTTTAGTCGAGACGCTACCATGCAGGTCCACCCATCCTACATGCATCTAAATGCCCATCTGAAGGTGGTGGTGGTGGAGGGTTGTACACTGTCATGGCCAATAGCCACTCACAGAACAGCAGAGAAAAGACCAGGTTGCTTCGTGTAGGGGAAGGCAAATCTGTGCATGGGGAGGACCCCAGATGCATCCCTGGCCCATGTAGACTGGCCCACACAACCACTCAGTGAACAGGTCTGTTGACACCAGGGAGAAATGGCGCTGCGACAGCCAGAGCAACAAATGGCTGCTTACAAACCAGTTCAGGCCACCCGTTCCGCCCACAGCCTGACCAGGAGACCATCCCCCTTGCGGGCCCCAGCTGCCCAGGCTGCTTGCCCCCCACAGGCTCTGCACCCAAGGGTATGCCCTGGGCATAGGAAGAGACCAGGGCTGTCAGCCACCTGTGGGGGGGAGAGCAAAACGCAGGAGAAATCTGTCAGATGCTACCAAAAGGAGTATGCAACAGGGACCCATTAGTGAATTCATAATTTTGTAATTATTTTGTGATTATTTCATTTTGGAATTTTTAATGTCGTTATTATATAATTTTGTTTGTTTGTTTTTTAATTTTGTTTTTTAATTTATTTCTATGGGGAAATTGATTTCTGCCTGTAATGTCTTCATTCTTGAACTTTGGACTGATTGTACCTCTCATCCAGTGGATCATTCCTGCCAAATTGTGTAAGGATTGGATAAAGGGTCCCGATTTTTCAAGTACATAATGTTTTGTAGTTTATGCACACATTTGTAACTGTAACGTCTTTGTTTTCCATACAATTTGGGTGAAATTTGTACTCGTACCCATCCCAAAAGGATTAATCCATGCCAACTTTTGGGAAGATCAAACAGGGCACTGATTTTATTAACAATTTCATAATTTCCTGGTTTATACACACATTTCCAGGTGTAGTGTCTTTGTTTTCCATCCACTTTGGAGGAACTTTGGACAGGTTGTTCCCCGACCCAAGGGAGCATCCCTGAAAAAATTCAGAAGAATTGGATAAAGGGTCCAAATTTTATAACAGTATCAATTTCATAATTTTAACAGAATGTGTACATTTCCTTAAATCACTTGCAGATGCTGCTTCTGTTTAAACTGTAGAGGTTTTATTAGATGCAGTCATCTGCTTTTTGGAGCATTTGTACAGAGATTGAAGAGGACAGGAGGATGTGGGCAGAGCAAAATAGGAGCAGGTGGCAGAGGTACTAGCGCAGGCTTCAGTCATTGGCACCCCAAAGTCTGTGGGGGCATACATGGGAGAGAGTAGGTGCAGAGTTCTGCTTTTGTGAGCACGTGCAGTGAGGCTGAAGACTAGTCAGTCACACACACACAGCACCGAGCCAGCCTACAAGCCCCACAAGATCTAGCCATGGTGGGGGCTGTGCAACTTGACAGAAGCTTGTATTTGCTCTCCAGTGCCCACTCTCAAGCCTCCCTGATGGCAGTTATTGGGTACTGGCAAGCTGGAAGCCTGTGAAACTTCTCCAGAGAATGAGCCTATACCAGAGATTCTCTTACGTTTGTCACAGTGGGACAAGGTGGGTACATGATGCCAATTGGCCAGCAGAAATGTCAATCATGTATCCTCATTCTGTGCTGTGCCCACTCCAAAGCCCCTTTTTGTTACTAAGAAGTTGGAAGCATCTGATTAGGAAAGAGCCAGTAAGAGATTATCTTGTGTCCTCTGTCACAGTGCTGCAGGGTGTGTTCGGAATGCCGGTTGGTCAGCCTGGATGTGTCAATTATGTCTCTTGATTGCTGGGATGCTTCCCTCTTCCTTGCTGCTTTCCTATGTCCTGAAATTTTTGGTTTTGTCCCAATATTTTCAGGACTTGTGTTTGCGCGACTTCTGTTAAAATCACAGATCTTCAGTTGTTTATAAAAGTGGGTACCTTTATCCAATCTTTCTGAAATTTGGCAGGAATTATCCTTTGCATGAGGGGTACAGTGAGTCTGAATTTCATCCATATTGGATAGACAATGTTTCTACATCTGGAAATGTGTGTACAAACCACAGAGTATTAATTACTTGTAGAATCTGAACCTGTTATCTAATCTTTCTGACACTAGGTACTGATGATCCTTTATGTTATGGGTATACTATATTTAAATTGCATTCAAATTGGATTGGCAGAAACAAAGAGACAGCCATAAATGCATTAAAAACCATAATGCTTATAAAATCTGGACCCTACATCCAATCCTTCTGAGACTTGGCAGACTTGTTTCAGTGGGTGATAGGTACATTGTTTCTAAATGTCATTAAAATTAGACACAGTTCAAAAAAGTTACAGCCTAAGGTATGTGTCCCACAGCCAGAAAAAAACTACATAATGACAAATTCTGAAATTTCATTATTATTTTGGAATTTTTAAATTTGTTTTTGTAATTATAATTACAATAACAAAATGGCCAATTTCATTTTCATAATTTTAATTACAAAAATGAAATTCACACCTCTAGAATCGGTATAGCAAGACACCATCAAGGGGATGGTGCGGCTGGGGTACAATCGAGGTATGTCACAGTGCCGGCAGCAGGTAAAAGACTGGAGAAGTGGATAAAAGTTGGTCCACAATATAGCAACTTGCTGTCCAGCCGTGCCAGGTGCATAGAGTCATTTCACAAGGAACTGGACAGGTTCCTCAACGGCCCCATCTCCCTTAATAGTGCGCAAGATCCACCTGGAGCAGGAGCAGAGCCAGGACAAGCTGTCCTGTGCCCAGAACACCAGATGGAGCCAGGCCTGGGGCAGGCGTCCATGACTACTGTGATAAAGAATCCCATTCCCCCATTCTGTTGTTGTATTGTGATCTAAATGGTTACAGGCTGTTGCCTAATGTGCTGTCCATGTGTGTTTCCCCTGGGTTTGTTTTCCCCTCCTCAGCCAGGGACTGGGTTCAGATGCCATCCCTGTAGCTGCAGTCCTCCTCCCCCACCACCCAACACAGATGGGTGTCCCCATATCCCAGAGGGCCCACGGTTACTGTCTGCGATAAGGTTGCTTGGGAAAGGCATCTCAGCATTCCTAAGGGGTGTGGTGGTCTGGCCTTCCATTATCTGGTGGCCTTGAGCCACAGCTGCATCTGGTTGCAGGTGCCCTGGTCAGTTTATATTTGCCCCCCATGCCCACAGAGTAGTCATTGCTTGCTGTGGCTGTTACATGTCTGGCATGTTCCAGGTCCCTAGTCTGCCATTGTGTGATGAGGTGGGTATAGCAGTTTGGGGTGTCTGTGCGATGGTGACCTTGGGTGTACTGTGGCTTAGAGATGATGTACAACAGCTGTTGGCCAACCACTTGTCCATGCATGATGGGTATGATGATCTGTCACCAAGCCTGTTACTCCTGGAACATCATGTGTGCAGCCGTGATTACCATCGGAAAGCACGTGGAGATGGGCCCTCAGTGGGAATGATGCTACCGTGGGAGGCAAGTGAGAGTGTTGCTTTGCAGTAGATTTGTAGCCTCCTGGGGTTCCACCTATGCCTTTTGGAGGGCCCTCCTTTGCAGCCGTCCTGATGTGTTCCAGGGGTTACTGGAGACAGTGGGATGTGTGCCAGGATTGCATGTGTGAGCTGCGGTTGCTCATGTCTCTGGCTGGGAGCTACCCCCACCTGACCACGGAGCCTACTGCAGCGGAGATGGCTGTCCTGTATGAGATCTGGACCCAGGCAGATGCTCAGCTTGCTCTGGGCATCAGGGATCACAGTAACCCGAACGTTTTGGTGGAGTGACATATGCAGGCAAGAGCCTACCAGAGATGGGTGTTTGCATGGGTGGTGTATGGGTTCCCAACTCCAGCTCCACTGTGGCTGTGACCTGGCTTTAGAACAATGTTCGGTGACTGTGGCCCCCGCTCCGCCTCCCGTGTATGGGATTGCCTGCTTGACCTTGCCTTTGAACTGTGCTATCCCGGTCCCTCTGCTGCAACTGCCCCACCCCCTTGGACATTGTGCTGTGAGGCACCTGTGTGAGTCTGTCACCAGACAGAGGGTGGGAATGTACACGTTTGGCCATTGTATATCCTGGAGAGCCATGTTTGCTGGGGGCAAAAGGGGGGAGTGGGGGTTGGGATAGGCTAATAGGGTATTTATTAAGGGGGTAGTTATGAGGGAGGGGGAGGTTTCCCCTAGTACCGACCTCTGGTGGCAGCAGGGGAAGGGATGGTGGAGGGATTATTGTGGGGGTAGTGGGTTGTTTTGTACTGAATATTAGAAGGTATAGATTTGTGAGCTATTGCTATGTATTGAATATTCTTGTGTATTGATTAGACTACTGTAAACTGGAATGAGGATGGGCACCTTCTCCTGGTGAGAGCAGGAAACTGGCCTCGAATTGTTTGGTTCTTCCCTCGTGGCAGCAGGGCTAGAACATTAGGAAAGGTTAATGTTGAAAGATTGTTATATTGTAATAATTGAGGGGTTACTTGGGTTACGTTGTTTTGTACTGAATTATAGTTATTGTTATTTTGTATGTTTCTACCTTTGTTGTTAGCCGCCTCGAGTCGCCGTAGGCGAGAGCGAGTGGGATACAAATAAAAGGTGAAATGAAATGAAGTGTATAACCTTGACTGGCTAGGACTTATTTAATGGGTCATTATGTTCTAAGTATTTGAATAAGGCACATGAATGGTGGAGGGTATACTTAGGTGATGGAAACCCACATGTGGGCTTGGGAAAGCTATAACTTGAAGGGCAGGACAGGACAGTGGGTGCGAGCCACACCCAAGCTCCTCTCAATGGGGCTGCAAAATTACCTAGCCAGCCCAGTTTTGCCAAAAGGGGGCTGGGGAAGCTCCTGTCTGCCACCAAACAGATCTAAAAGGGGAAATTTCAAGCAGATTCCAGCCCCAGGCTAGAAAAAGGTATCTTAAGTCCTTCTCCTCAAAGGACACTATCTTCCTTCAACCTGCTGCCCAAGGGGATCAGCCACAACAGAGGAGAAGACCCAGCCCTGGGATAAGGGGTCATGGGCACATGCAGCTTAGGGAGAGCCAGATAAGGGAACTGAGTGCCGATAGAAGCTTGCATGGTTTACCTTTGTGTTCCTGTGGTTGCCTTAAGCTTGCCGTAACCTTGCCTTTGTCGCAACTTTCTCACCAATTGGCTTTGTTATATACTTAGTTAGAATAAACTGTTGTTCCTTTACTTGTCCCGTAGCCTTCCAGCGAAGCCTGACTCTGCTAACAGAGTGGGGTAGCGGGGACCAGGAGCATCCACACAGGTATAGGAGGCTGGTTGGAGGCTAGAAGAGAAACCCTGCCAAGCTGAAGCCCTGCTCAATCCATCACAGTGGCACCCAATGATTTGCCCTGGTGTTCCTCAGCTGCCCATGGGTTGTTGACATGTGCTAGGGTTCCATGTGTTTATGTTCAGTGCCCTTGTGACTAGCGGCCAGCCCTGCATGCCATGGCAGGTCTATAGGTCCGCCTTCTCCTGTCCCTCCTCCCCTGCCCTCCCCGCTTCTCACCAAGTACTGGCAGAAGCAGCTGCAGTAGCTTCACTTGCACACAAATCATGTTTTCATGTCATACGGTGGAGACGTGTTGATGTGGGGTCTGAGCAGGTTTTGGCCCAGCTAGTGGAACAGATGTCCATTTGATCTGTGGTTGGAGCTTGTGAGGGGAGGCTGTGGACTTCCTGCACACTGCCCATTGAATCCCTCCCCACCCACTCCACACGTGTGGGCACACCATAGCTGATTCACTCAGATGACACAAACTTGGCCTCCCGCTAGGGTAATTTAAAAACAGCCCCAGCTAGCATAATAATGTTATTCCCTTTCCCAAAGAAATTTGATTTTTATTAGCACCATAACCAGAAGTCAGTCACAAGAGACTACGTAACAAGTACTTAAGATGTGGATGTGGGAGTTCAGGGAAACATCTATTAGAACTGATCAGGCTTCACACATACGTTTTCTTTTCAGGCAGCACCAACAAACAAACTTCTTTATGCCAAGGATATTCCACTTTACAAGGAGGAGGTGAAAGCTTACTATAAAGCAATCAGGGATTTGCCTCCATTGACTTCAACAGAACTAGAAGAATTTTTAAATCAAGAATCTAAGGTATTGTTAATAAACAGAAACTTTACAACAGTTTGTTAGTTTACAGATAAAAAGCAAACTTTCACCTGATCTTTTTTCTGTTCTAGAAACATGAAAATGAATTTAATGAGGAAGTGGCCTTGTCTGAAATCTACAAGTACATAGCAAGATATTCTGATGAAGTAAGGAGATCTGTTGTTTCTATTTATCCAAGTATTTAATTTAAATTTTTACTCCGCCCTTCCCAAATGGCTCAGAGCAACTTACAAAACCAATATCTAAAAACACAAAGCCCAAACCTTTCCTCTCATCCCTCCCGTCATCCCCTCAAACACCTACCCCCAAACCCTATCAACCCCCCCCCCCAATTTCCTATCCCTGCCTGCCAAATGCCCTAACAAATAAGTCTTACCTTAAATGCTCATATTGGCCCAAACGATTAAGCTCTGTGTTCATTTAGTAACCTTGAGTTCAGGGGTAATACTCAAGGGTTACTAATTAGACATTCTAAGGACTTCATTATTAATTCATAATGGTTTGAATAAGTCTTACACCATCTCTAGAAGATGCCCAGGCTCCGGCTCAAACAAACCTCTGGGGGTGGGGGAGGGGGAGGAGGAGTTCCACAGCACCGGGGCAGCAACTGAGAACCTCTCAATGCAAGCCCTCAACTGTATGAACTAGACTGACCAATAGTATCCACAGGGAGGCGCTCCCCACCGATCACAGGGGCTGCAGTGGGGCATGGAAGGACAGACGGTCACTCAGATAAGTGAGGCCCAGACCATTTATGGCTTTAATGGTCAAAACCAACACCTTGAATTGCCCCCAGAAAGCTATAGGCAGCCAGTGCAGACTTTGGAGGTGTATTGTGCTCCCGGCACTTCTCCCCGAAAAGGAGGCGAGCCGTTGCATTCTGCACCAGCTGCAGCTTCCAAAGAGTTATGAAAGGAAGCCTCACATAGAGCTCATTGCAATAGTCTAGCCTCGAGGTGGTGAAAGCATGGATGACGGTGGCCAGATCTGAATCAGAAAGAAAAGACTGCAGCCTCCGCACCAGATGGAGTTGGTGAAAAGTGCTCCTGACCACCGCTGCAACCTGACAATCCAAGCACAACAATGGGTCGAGAAGTACTCCGAGGCTGTGAACCTGATTGACCAGAGGGGGTCAGACTTCGTCAATAACAGGAGTCCTAATCCCCTCCAGATCACAAGACCAGACAACCATCATCACCTAAGTCTTGTCTGGATTCAGCTTCAGTCGGCTCATCCTCATCCAGTCCCCCAGCAGCTAGGCAACAGGTAAGCAGCAAGACTGCAGCTTGGGTTGAATGAAAAAGAGAGGTAGAGCTGAGTGTCATCAGCGTAGCCCAAACCTCTGAATGATCTCACCCAGCAGCCTCATATACATGTTGAAGAAGGGAGACTGCATAGAACCCTGCAGGACACCACAAGAAAGGTCCTGAGAGAACATTGAGCAATCGGCCATTACCACTCTCTGGGACCTCCCCGACAAGGAGCGGAACCACTCAAGAGCAGTCCCATGCACCCCTGCTAGATCCTGCAGTTGTGTCAAAAGCACCTCATGGTCAATTGTATTATCATCATTTATTATTATTAGCAAGCAGTTATATAGTGCAAGTAATGTACCTGGCGCCTTGCAAAGTAATGGAATAGACATGGTCCCTGCCCTAGGGCTTACAGTCTGAGAGATGAGGGGGGAGAAGAGATGAAGGAAGGGGAACAGAGGGAGAGACAAGGGGGTGTAACATTCACGAAGGGCTTGGTTACATCGAGAATAATGGCTGACTGGTCCACGTGGTGAGGATAGGAGTACACAGACCTCGGGTAACTGATTGTACTGAATGGTAGGTATCGGCAGGAGTTAGGAGAGGGGAGCGTGAAGTGAGGAGTCAGGGAGGACAGAGCGGAAGAGGTGGCTCTTGTGGAGGGATTTGAAGGTACGAAGGGAGGGGGTGAGGCGGATGTGGGCAGGGAGGGAGTTCCAGGCATCTGGGGCAGCTAGGGAGAAGGGACGAAGGTGGTTAGGGGAGCAGGGGTGGCGTGGGAGGGTGAGAGAGAGGACAGAGGAGGAGCAGAGTTCATGGACTGGAGTACAGAAGGAAATTAGCTCAGAAAGGTAGGGGGGAGCAAGATTGTGAAGCGCTTTATAGGTGAAGACTAGGAGCTTGTGCAGGATTCATTCAGGAAGGGAGAGCCAGTGAAGAGGAGAGGAGGGGTTGCACATGATTGAAGTGACAGGCAAGGTGGATGACCCTGGCAGCAGAGTTTTGGATGGAGATAAGGGGAGAGCGGGGGAGGCCAATGAGAAGGGCGTTACTGACCAGGGCATGAAGAAGGGTTTTGGCAGAGGAGACAGAGAGAAAAGGGCGAATCTTAACTATGTTATGGAGGGAGAAGCGACAGGATTTGGCAACAGAGTCGATGTAGGGTTTAAAAGAAAGGGGTGAGTCAAAGATGAAGCCTAAGCTATGGGGTTGGGGGACAGGAAGGATGGTGACCCCGTCGATAAGGATCAACAGGGAGGAGTGAGTGGAAGGATGGGGGGGGTGAAGATAAGGAGTTCAGTATTAGCCATGTTGAGTTTGAGTTGACTAAGACATCCAGGTACAGAAATCAGAGACACAGCTGGTGAGGCGATCTTGAACAGGTGGAGAGAAGGAGTAGAGAGAGAGAGTTGAGTGTCATCAGCATAGAAGTGATATTGGAAGCCATGGGAGGCAATGAGTTTGCCTAGGGACAGGGTGTAGATAGAGAAGAGGAGATGGCCAAGGACAGAGCCTTGGGGAACACCAACCGAGAGGGGAGAGGAAGGAGGAGGTGGAGTTGGCAAGAGACACATTGAAGGAGCAGTCAGAGAGGTAGGAGGAGAACCAGTGGAGGATGGAGCCACAGAAGCCGAGGGAGTGAAGTGAGTCCAGCAAGAGTGAGTGGTCAACAGTATCAAAGGCAGAAGAGAGGTCAACAAGGACAAGAATGGAGTAGAGGCGATTAGATTTAGCCACAAGAAAATAGTTGGTGATCTTAGCGAGAGCAGTTGCAGTAGAGTGAAGGGGGCGGAAGTGGACTCAAGAGTGGACTCTGAGGACAGGAAAGACAGTGGCGTGCTTGAAAGCAGAGGGGAAGAAGCCAGTATACAGGGAGAGATTGATGATGTGCAGGATGGAAGGGGTGACAGTGGAAGCAACGGGGTCAGGAGGTGGGAGGGGATGGTGTCAAGGGGGCAAGTGGAAGGGTTAGAGGAGGCGATTTCCTCAAGGGAGGCAGAAGGGAAGGAGAACAGGAGAGAAGGAGGGAAAGGGGAGGGAGTAGGAAGCGATGTCAAGGCAGATCTTGTCTATCTTGGAGGTGAAGAAGGAAGCGAGATTCTGAGCAGAAAGGGAGGAGGCGGACAGGGGGGCGTGAGGAGGGAGTCAAAGAAACCCTCTAACGACCTCGCCCAAAGGCTGCATATACACGTTGAACAAGAGAGGGGACACAATAGAACCCTACAGGACTCCACACATGAGGTTCCAGGGAGATGAAGAATACTTCCCAAGCACCACCCACTGAGTTCTCCCGGCCAGGAAAGAGCAGAACCATTTGAGAACAACTCTGCCCACCCCAGCCTGGTCCTGCAGACGAGCCACCAACATCTTATGGTCAACGGTATCAAACGCTGCCGACAGATCTAATAGAATCAAAAGGGATGATTTGCCCTGATCTAATTCACAGCGCAGGTCGTTGACCAAAGCCATAAGTGCAGTCTCAGTGCCAAACCCAGGGCGAAAGCCTGGCTGCGAAGGATCAAGAAAACTGACCTGATCCAGATGCCCCTGAAGCTGCTGGGCCACCACCCATTCAATAACCTTCCATAAAAAGGGAAGGTTAGAGACTGGGCGATAGCTGGCAAAGAAGCCAATGTCACGAT
The DNA here is from genome assembly GCA_003113815.1 of Sphenodon punctatus. NCBI lineage: Eukaryota > Metazoa > Chordata > Lepidosauria > Sphenodontia > Sphenodontidae > Sphenodon > Sphenodon punctatus. Next base: position 2,249,015 of record QEPC01002093.1, on the reverse strand, counting down.
ATGGTTTCTTGAGCAGAGGCTGCACCACCGCCTCTTTAAGGCAGCCTGGCACTCTGCCCTCCCTAAAGGAGGCATTGACACCCGGTCAGCAATGCCCCTAATGTCTCCCGGCAGGCCTTAAGCAGCCAGAACAGGCATGGATCTAATTCAGAAGTGGCTCCACCGCATCAGCGGGGTGACACCCACTGAAACTGATCCCACGAAACCAGACAAGGCGGAGCCGCCATTACCCCAGGTACTCGCACTGCGATTTTATCCATGAAAAAGTCAACAAGCATGTCATAGATTCCAGTTCCAGGAGGAGGGAGGCTGGACTGACCAGCCCCTGCACCACCCAGAAAAGCTCAGCTGGACGCAATTTCGCGGATGCTATGAGGGCAGCAAAAAACACCTTCTTTGCTGCCCGCACAGCCATAGCATAGATTTGGATTCTCACAAGGTATCGTGAGATCTTGGCCCTGGTGCGAGATCTCATGAAATATTTCAGACATGCACACACAGACAAATCACTGTGCATGCGCCAAATGGCTGTGAGGGCTGCTCTACGCATGCAGAGCCCTTTCCCAACATGGCACCTGCAAATGTTGCCACAATTTTGGAGAAAGGCAGCCATTCTGTGCATGTGCAATGTCTTTCACTCATGCGCAGACTGGCTGCCATTTTCAAAATGGCAGCAACACTGCTTGCAGCATTTTGGAAAAGGGCTCTGCATGTGTAAAATGGTTCTAGCGGCTATTTTGCAAATGCATGAGTTAAAAATAAATACATAATTCCCTCCCCCCCGGGCTTTTGCAAACCTAGCCTTTTGCAAACCCCCCTTCCTGGGTCTTTTGCAGGAGAGGACTGTTTGCAAGAGTCTCACTTTTCTCAGCGAGAATCCAGCCAATTCTTGTCTCATTCTTGTGTGCAAGAACAAGCCGAGAACTCAGATTCTCATTTTAAAAAGTGAGAATTGCAAAATTGGAGCCAAGAACCCCGATTCTCGTGGAGAAAAGCGAAAATTCCAAAATCGAGTTTCAGCCCTAGTGCAGACCTTGACTCTGCAGCAGGCAGTGACCCTGACCCACATTTACTCAAGAGCTGTTTATTGACAATGAAACTAATCTGGAGCAAATGTTTGTGAATCACAGCCTTTGTCTGCCAAACATTTGATGTAATTCTTCTGTTCAAGAAAGCAATCTGCTACCTTCAAGTTCTCATCATCCTAGATTCTGGCATATGACTAACAAAGCAGGTTTGCTCCCCACCCCTTCAGCACTTCATGCCAGGATCTCTCTACTGGCTGGTGTTGTGAGCCTCTTAGCAAGTGATGAAGTATTGGCCAAGGCCTGATCACAGGAGGGCTGGCTGAGGAAAGAGAATTAATTTCTGGGGAGAGAGAGGTTGTGGCCAATGTTGTTCACTACATGGAAGAGATGCAGCCCTCCCTCCGTTGGCAGCAGTAGCCCTGGCTCCTTAGAAATGGACCTTCCCCGTAAAAGCACAGCACTGGTCAATTCCCCAGCATAACTAATACTCAATCACTTACTGGCTAAACAACTGTTCAGTTCCAAAGGCATTGGAACTGATTTGGATCCAATTTGACTTGGATTCTGCATCAAAACATGTCTTTTTCTATTTAACATCAGGAAGCATTACTAATGAATCGGCCTTAAGTATACAAACTACGTATTCAGGAACATGCATTCCCCATTGCAGCCAATGGGGAAAACGCAGAATCTTGGAGCACATGTAGTTTGTGAACTCACACATGGCCAGGTCCCTTGATGTAGATCTTACCCTGATGGTGTTTTTGCAGGAGAAACGCGAAATAGTGCATTTCTACGGGCACTAATTAGTAAATTACCATGAGAATAGAGCCGCAATTGCTGTCACGGGAGCCCCCCTCCCGTTCCTCCCACAGGTAACGTGAGAAAGCAGCCTTAGTTTGATATGAATACAGAGGCCATGGAATCGTTCCTGCTACTATCTAGCATTAGTGACCCTTCCTGCATCTTCTCGGAAGTGGAGGCTCACTCACTGCTGCTTACTTTCCCGTCTCCCAAGTCCATGGAGTGATTTGCAGGAGGAAGTGGTGAACCTGATCTTCACCACCCACTGGACAAGAAATAGACAGGATTCCAGACCAGCTTCTCCTTAACAGTATAGTACTATGGTAACAGACTGGACTCACATTTATTAACTAGATTTTGTGATTCTTAACTGAAGTTGCTATTTTCAGCAGACGTGTTGTTGATCCTGTGACTTGCAAAGCAAGGTATGAAGACAAAAATAGTGTATTACTGAGATAAACAAAATGTACCATCCACACACCCTTTTCCCCCCTTCTAATTTAACAGATTCTGAGCAAATTAGAAAAAGAATGGGGGCTAGAAGAAGCCTACAAACAACTCCTGCAAATAACAGCTTTAATTAATGATAAGAAAAAATGCAAGTGGATTTGAGAAGAGCACTTGGACTCCTCCTACACGTTCTGGATACTACCCATATATCAGTGTTTGTACATTACTCTGCAATTTGACCAGTTAAAGTATTAGTGAAGTGAATGGTGTAAGAAACAGACCCATCTACAAAGGGTTAAGTTGACAATAACACATATATGTAGCCTGCTCTCTGTCTACAGATGCTTACGTGCCCACATTTGAAAAGTCCAGGGGTTAAGAGGAACACATAGCTAAACAGGTCACTGCCACTTTATTTACAGGGAATGGTGCTTTCATAGGTCACAGTCTACATATATACACTGCACAGCCTCACTGACCTGTGAATGTGGACTGAGGCCTTAAATATTGTTACATAGGGACCCCATGCATTTTTCTGCTTAGGCACAAAAGTGACAGCATTTGGAAAAAACACACACAAGTAGCACTTCTGATTAAGTTAATGTTAACAGGAAAGCGACTGTTCCTGCTAGCAATGAAAAAATAGTTAAGCAGTTCTAGTAAGTGTGAAAACCCCAGTAACTGTTTGCCAGTTCTTTCCTGCCTGTGGCAGGAGGGGAGGGGGTACAAAATTCTTTAAATAAAATAAATAAATAATTCCTTTGAAACTCCAATTGGATCACACACAAAGAACCAGTCTCAGTAGAGGGCTTGCTTCCTGTTGCAAGCACATTTTCCAAGACCCCCCCCCCCCCATTTTTTACCTTCATTCCCCTCTATTTTTCAGCAGGATTTATAATCTAGTAAGATGGTCTCAAGGTTTGTTTCATGACCCTATACATCAAACATCTTTATTTCACCAGAGAATAAAGTATAAGCGAGACCTCCTAGAAGTGCAATTTGTCTTTTTCTATTTTTCTCAATCTCCATTGTGGCCATGAATTTAAAACTTATTAAAATGTACAAAGTGAGTAGATTTTTTAATAGGACAAGTGTTATTTTTTGAAATCCAGTGTTATTTTGGAGGTACTGCAAAAAAGTGTGGATGTTTTTACATGACCGAGTGGAGGGCCACGCTCTTTGCGTGGGTGCCATGCTGGGGGGAGGGCACTTTACATGAGCAGCCCCACAAACAGCCACCCCATTCGTGCACGGAGCCGTCTCCGACTTTTCCTGGAGTACCTTATGCATGGACGGGGTGGGCAGTGCGTGTGCCATGGAAGTGCACACTGGCTTCAGATGCAACCTCCCCCATGTGGACAGTGCCTGTCCATGCATGGGGGTGTCTCATGGGTGCAAACTCCCCCCAAAATATCAAATTGTTATTTTGGTTGTTGTACACAAGGTACTGCTTCTGATGCTTATAGTTCAGTGTTTCTCTTGCAGTCCTTGCCTGGCTGCTGTGCCAAGTTCATCTTGCATTTGAATAGTTATGGCCTCTAGTAATAGCTGGGCTGAAAGACTGCACAGTTCAATTTACAAGTATCCAAGGCTTTAGCCTCACTCTGATGTATGTGGTAAGGTTTGACATATGCTACAAATTGGAAATGCTTTCTACCTGAAGACTGACTAAGCTCTACAAGGGGGGCAGTAGCTGCTGGGTTTGGTATGAGATTAAATAATAGATCATTGCCTAGCACCAAAAATAGCACAAAAGGTTGAACAGCTACTTATGAAACTCTGCTGAGTTACTATTTCATAAACTCCTCCCACATAGCCATACACATAGTTCAGGTGACGGCTGGTTGCCCCTTGAAGGATGAATAGAAGGAAGTGTAGTACTTGGACTGAACAAATGTCCTGAGCTTTGCACAGAAAGTTAGTGGCTACGCAAATTAAGACACACTCTGCCCTGCTTTTCCAGGCAGTGCAGCTCAATTAAGAATCATGCAAAAACCCATTAGCACTTACAGGAAAAGGTGGGTTGCCTGCAGCTCTGTTCACACACACACCCACCCACCCCCGGTAGCAGTTTGATTATCTGACATTTGCACAAGTTTAGCAGTACTGTACCTAAAAGGGGAACCACTTGTACACATACTTAGAAATTATAGATTTTAATTTAAATGCTCTCCCATTTCCTATGAATGTTACTGTTTCTATTTCATTAACTGTGGAAATTAATGAAACATGCTGGTGCTTTTTGTTAAGATTTTCAACAACACCTAAAGCAAGATATATTTTGACATCATTTGTACTGCTGCGAAAAGTTATGAAGTTGTTAAAATGCTGCCTATTAATGGATCAGTTTCTGTAGCTGACAGGGTGGAAGTTTTTGAGTTACAGAGAACTCTGCCTCAGGCAGAGGTTCATGCCTGCCTGGAGATGTTGGCGTCAGAGCTTGCACCCTCTCACCTGCACAAGTTGGCCCAGTAAAAGACATTATTTTAACTACTTTGTCACTTGCTTGTATCATATCAGCACCAACCTGGCAATTGTGCTCTAAACATTTGTATTGCTGGATACACCATCCATGTGCTCTCCTACAGAAGAAGAATGGGAACAAGTTTCAGGAAAAGAATTGAATTTGTATTTGCATCATTCAATTTTATTTTAAATAACTGTGTTCTGTGATATTAACCGAGGACCAACATACAAATGGCTTCCAGACGACAACTTTCCTGTTTTGTATCCATGGCCGTACCATCACCACTTCTCTCCGTAACGTCAGTTTTCCCACTAGCTGCCTGCTTTTATTATGGTAGAGAACCTGAACTCTCAGACTAGGTTTTTAAGCCAAAGCTAAACAAATGTAAAAGGGGAACAGTGAACATCTTGCATGCAATGACTGGTTATTGTAGAAACTGGTTCTGGTTCAGTCTTTGAGGGGCAGTGTTTTGGAAGGAAATACCATGTGCACAAAATGATTGCAACTCACAATGATAAAAAATAAATACACATCCAATAAAACCCCTGGTGGAAAGGATGTATTTTACTTGTGCTGGTTTTATGGGGAGAGTTGGCCAGGTGCCGAGAGCCTCTGAGTTTGCTTAGACACCAGAAACATTAAAGTCAGCACTGTTTTTATCCACTGCTTGTTTGCTTTAATTGTTTTTTAGCTAAATAAAGTGGTGAAGCAGGTGTATAGTCCACACACTTTCTGGACTCCTGAAGCTTAGTTGCCTTCTCATCTCAAACTCTTTGGACTGAAAACCATGAAGTAGTTCTCAAATGCTGTTGGAAACCCTAATTAAATGATGGAAGCACCTGTGCATTATTACTTCCTTTGCATTTTGTATTTATAATTAACTGCTTGTTGCCTCACCCAGAAGAAATGTGTCAGATTTGGACTATTTTGGACAATCAGTGAATTAAGCCATATTGTAGCAATGTGATCATTGTAATGATAACAATGTCGGTAATACAAACAACTTGTACGTTCCATATTTTCAGAAGTTTATGTGCAGATGAGCTATTATTTGTAAACTCTTTGTTTTTTTTTTGCAAAGCATTATTTTGCAGTCACTATATATTAGTAAGATCTAACTTTCCACTGTAAAGTAATTCCTATTGTACAGAATTAAAGCTATTCCATAAAATGAATGTTTTAAATAAGTGCAGATGAGAAATTCATTTGGAGGTATGCACAGGTTCTTATTCACAATAAAATATATTTGAAGTTTAGTTGATTAATTTTGTCATGTTATTTAGTATGGGAATTTTAAAAAATGAACTAAAAATATACAGTTGCTTCTCATGGAAACAGACGTGATACCAGAAAAAAATTGCAGCAGAAGTGATACTAGAAAAAAATTGTTTTCTGGTTTGACTGGTTTACATGAAGGTGGTGATCCCCAGCATTTTGAAGATTTTTCTTTCCCTTTCTCCCGCTACATTTGCAATTTTAATGTTTCAAGGGGAAGATGGAGGGACTAATGTTTGGTTGGGGAATTGAGGGAGCAACCACGTGTTGAGGGGGGGGGGGGTAAGGCTCCCCCTGTGAGGGGGGACAGCATGGGTATGAGAGGTGGGCTTTTTAAAGGGGAATATGGTGTTGGGTGGGATTGTTATGAGAAATAAAAGTCCCTGAGGTTTATGAGGGACTTCGAGTTTATGAGGGATAAAAGTCCCCAAGTTTTTGTTTAGAGAAGGGTGCATAGAAATCAAATAATAAATACTATCAAGTGATTCTTCTAATGACTAGCACTATATTGTGTCCTTCAGCAGTACCAGGCGATACCAAATTTACTGCACTAGCAAGGCATTACAGACAGCACCTCATCCATGAGGGAAATTAGCATGTGTTTTGACTCCCAGGCTTTGTGCAAATTAGCATTTGAAATTTAAAACTATCAAATTATGTGTAGTCTGGTGACTTCACTTGGTTCAGAGATGTTTGAAAATATGCTAGGTCCATATGCTTATGTTCTTTTGTGCTCAGTTGCTGTCACTAAATAAGTTAGCTCCTTACCTGGACTGAGACACAATGGTCCTCACTTGAGACTGTTCTGCCTCCTGTACAGCTAGTGTCAGGGTTTGATTTCTTCTTGAAACTGAGAAGCAGCAGGAGGCAGGTGACTCAGAGCATTAGCAGGGGTGGAGAATCAACAGCATGAAGCTTAAGCTGCCCCCACCTCCATACAAAGGTAGCGACATACTGAGTATCTTTGCATTCCTATGGTAAGAGCTGTATAACTGCAGTTGGAACTTGGGAAGAATGCAGGAGTACTGTTTGCCAGAGTCCTGAGGACTATTGTCAATGCTAGTGCTCTTATAAATTCTCTAACAAACCAATGCTGCAGTTAAAGGAAAAACAAATACAAGCAAGTGAAGAGTTAAAAAAATATATTAAACCTTGAATAAATAGAACTTGATTAGGCTTATGTAAACAAAGACAGTACATTTGCATCAAGTACAAATTTAGACTTCAGTAAAAGGACAGCCACAAATATTCATCCTTCACTAGCATTCATTTTAAACAGCCTCGTGGTTACATTTCTCCCACAACTTCCCATAAGTTTGTTTGAGTCAATAGGGTACATACATACAGCAAAAGGACAGGTCAAATTCTGAACCTTTTGTCCTGTTCCTTTCAGCATCTCCTTGGAGATCCCACATCATCATCATACTTTGGGTTGGTTTCTTCTAGTTTTAAGTACATGATAGCAAGCTCATAGACACAGTATAACTTTGAGAGAGTGATCTAAGGAAAGACAGTTTTTCAATGGGATTTTTCTAAACAACGTTAAAAAATTGCTTAATCCACATAAAAGTGATAGTTTTCGTGCAACTTGATTATTCTTTGTGCTTAGCTTCATATAAAGAATCTGGAAGACCAATTTTTCCAAAATTAGTTATTCTTTTTCTTAAAATGTTATATGTGATAAATCATTACAAAAATTTAAAATACATACAAAAGTATACAGAAAATATTTAGTCCTTTAATCTAGTGTGAGGCACCGACAGTTGTTTTTGGCAAAGCACTCAATAAGACGTGCCCACAGGAAAGATGCTTAAACGAGCAGACTTTACTTAGAGTCCCCAATGTTCAGGTCATCCTCATCAAGCAACCTGTTTCTAGCAAAGACGACTCCCAGCCTCACTCGTTCACCAGATGCCCCTAGCTCTTCCAACTGTTTTCTTTGGGTGGTTTCTAGTTCTTCCAACCGCTTACGAAGCAGGGAAAGCTCTCTTTGATGCTGTTCCTCCTTGGAGGATAAGAAGTAAAGCAAACAAGGAAGACAGGTTACCTTTTGCAACACTTACTTACAGTGACAATCTTCTTCCTGCCCAACCCTTCAAAATTTAAACTAGCTTGAAAATTCCCAGTGAGAAGAGATTTTGTTTTACATTTTATTTGCTTTCAAGAATTAGCCCTGACACTTCTGCTACAACAAGCAGCAGGGAATACATACTTGGAAGAAAGTGCTACCTCCCACAGCAAAAAAAGAAAAGAAAAGTAAGCACTGTACACACAGTATGCAAGGCCATCAAATGACCCAAGAAGTGGAAGCAGGGACTACTACAAGGGCAGCCCTATACCTCTCAACCCTTTTTGGCTTTTTAAGGGGAAAGTAAACCTTCAGAAGTCGCTTCTATATGAAAGCAAGAAGTGAGAGTGTTCTTGAATGCCCCCTTAAAACCTGCTCTGGTGCAGAGTTGGTTTCTATTCTAAGGATTTAATCTAGCCTAGATTAATTTTCAGGTCAGGATGGAAACATCAGAAGGGACAAAATGAACTAGACACATTGCGGTGTGAGGGGAAGGGCAGACTATTTAAATGTGGGGGATAAGAATTTTGCAACTGGATACAGTCTCTAGTGTCCTGATACAAACGTTTTATTTAGTTTGTATTTTACTTGTGTGAAAGTGGTTAGACCACTGGAGTGCTTCAAATTATAAAATCCTTTTTCAATACACAGATATAACGCAGCAATAGAATACTAAGAAAATAGTACCCCAAATCAATAATGCATTGCAATTATAAAAGATGAACCTAAACAGATACAAAAGTTTCACATTTTAAGTGGATATACAGTGTGATGTCTTTTCAATGGCTGCGTCTCTGCATAATTAAGTATTACTAGGCCGCGACATGACAGCAGTCATTACTTCTTCCTGTATTGCCTTCAAAAAATTTGTACTTTAAAAGGCCCAAACACTAATTGCAGAAAATCTTAACTTCATTTGAATCTGTAAACCAGCATATTTCTACGTTATTAACACACGAAATCACCGCTTTGGGTTTGAGAACATTGATGCAACATATTAATTACCACCTGTACATGTGGAAAAGATGATGTTTCAGGAACAGGAACCAATATAGATGGCATTACGCTCATTGGATTAAGTGATGGCATGTTAGAAACCAGGATTAAACTCCGGAATTCATTATGTCTGCGCTGTAAGTCTTTTAGTCTTTTCTGCAGACTCGTATACTCTTCAAAGGGAACATTTTGCCTATGAAATAAAACATCAGAGATGCTTCTGTGATTAGCACTGCCAATACTTTGATCAGTGCCCTGTTGCTGAGCACTGCTTCAGGATGGAAGTCTATATCTCACAAAGACTTTACACTGCTATTTGCCTGTTTAAATGCTTAGAAAGGAGTTCCATGTTTCCTTCAAATGAGGGAATTACTGCTTTAAAAAGATGAATGCACTCAATATTGAGGTGGGGACAATAAAATGAGATATTAAAATATTCATAGTAACTATATTTGTTATGAGGTTCATAGTAATAAGTGATGCTAGAGCGAAGTTTGCATAATTTACACAGTCTGGAGCTATTCTGAGTTACTGAATAACTCACAGAGCTATTCAAGCCTCCAAGACATACTGAATGCAGGGATGGAACCAGGTGACTCTCCCTTCTCTTTGCATGGCTTCTAGACTGGTTTTCTGCTCTTCCTTGGTTGTGGGTTTTTTCCTCTTCATGCCTATAATACCGCTAATCTTGCACATTTTGCCCTGCTTTCCATTTAAATGCATGCACTTTAGTAGGGCTGAACCGAATAGTACTTCCAGGTATTCGGACTGATTTTCAAAGTTCTGAATACTCGGTCCAAGTACTTGGAGGCAATTCGGTGTTCTTGCTGAAGCTTCGAACTTCAGAGACCGAAGCACAGAACGTTGAAAAATTTCGGAAAGTTGTTGCAAAGTTCTTGAACCCACAGCCAAAGCACTACCCAGAAAAGCAGACTAGCAAGAGTGAGACAATTGCTCTAGAAGACAACCCCAAAGAAGTGCAACTGCATGCAGAAATCCCCCCTAAAAACCAACAGTAGTGTACGCACAGCATGGTCCACCATCAGCAGTGAGTGCACCCACTTTAATCATTATGCCAACCAAGCAGTGCACAAAAATGCAGGTTAGCAAGGGACATTCACTCAAGAAGAATACAACCGCCCCTGCAAAACAGTCTGCAACTGCATGGAGAAGTAAGTCCCAGCAAAAAAAAAAAAAAAGCCAGCACTATTTTCAGTTTGGTTTTATCCACTGCTTGTTTGCTTTAATAGTTGCAATCACTTTTTAACTAAATAAAATGGTGAAGCAGTTGTATAGTCCACACACAAAAGGGATTGGCATCTCTCCTCAGTTTCTTTGTCAGTGAAACTCAAGAGGACAAGAAAAATAACCTGCAATCCTGGCCCCTACAAAGAACTGAAACTGCAGGTCAGTATGCTGTTTTTTGGGCTCTGTAAGTTGGTCATGTTGGGTGGTTGATAAACCATGGATTTCCAAAGTTCAATCCAGTTCAGCATGGCCTTTGGAGAGAGATCTACAACATAGCTTCAAGTTTTTAAAACCTACTGTGTGAGACGTCAGCCCAAATTTAGGTCAACCATACTATCTTTCTGATAACTCAGAGAACACTTTCCCTACAGTATAAGGCTTATACACTACGTAGGCCTGAGATACAAGTCACTTATGTCAAGTCATCTTGCAAAACTTGCTCCAGACTGTATAAGCACTGTACTTCAAATAAATTAGAAGTTCCAGAAAATACAATTGCCTTGGAATATTCATTCAGTTTTAGAGTAACATTTTAAAACATTATTTCAATAGCATGCATTGGACTAATGCCACCACAAAAACTCAAGGAAATAATTCTTGGAATTGGGATGGCTAAGAAGGTTTCTTATGCACTAACTCTGAAGAGAACAATGGTGTTCTAGTACAGAAAAATGTCTATGACCCTAATATCCATGTGCATTTAGTGGCCTGCCCATACAAAGCACAGGCAGTTTAGGATTAAGGCATACGTAACTAAAAATGTACTTAAAGCTCAAGATCTATCATTTCAAAAACACTTTGCAAATGAGAGCCAAATCTTCTGAAATATTCCCATTAAAGAAATACTATTAGTTCCACTGTTAGCAAAGCCTGAACAGCTCACCCTGACCATATTGACATTAGGCTCTGTAAGGTCAAGACAAACCATAAAATAAAATACCATTACTACCTGTTTAGCACCTGGTTTTCAGTTTCTAGTTCTTCCTTTTTTGCTTCCAAAAGTTCTATCTTCTCCATCAGCCTCTTTTGTTTATTGTCATTTAGGGCCTTTCTCTGTCAAACACACACCTTTTTAATTCTTACAAGTTGGGTCAACTATTGTTTTGATCATTTGGATCAACTTAAATCTAATTCACATCTAAAATAATATTATATTTCTTTAAGCACTTCATTATGAAGAGATACAGTTTCATTTACAATGGTGGAAAGAATATACGTACAAATACATTTGCTTTGAATCCTCTCTGATTTAGAAACAATGAAATGGTTATCACTGCTCAAAAATAATCCTCTGAATCTCTGGAAACCAAATGACAGGTTTTGAATGAAATATGTTGTAAATACAGATAAAGAGGCAAAAAGGGAAAGATCGCAAAGCACCAAAGCGCATGAGTGAATACTGGACAATTCTAAGCATCTAGGGAATTTAGAAAGTACATGCAACGCATTAAAAAAAGTGACAAAGCAAGATTAGCTAATTTTTAGATTGCTTAGAAACAGAGGACAAAGCCCTGTAGGTTTTATTCTCTCTCCAACAGCAATATCAGTACCATAGAATATGGAGTGTGCCTGACTTATCCATCTTGGAGTGTGTCCACCTAGTGTTTGAAAACCGGGACTGGGGATTCTGCTGGCGTACTGACCATCCCCGCTGCATGGGAGACTCCCTGACTGCTTTAGCCAAGTCGGTCTCAGAGGTGGTGTTGAGGTCACACAGGCTTATTGTCTTCAGCAATTTCAACACACACACCAAAGCTGGTCTTTTAAGGACAGAGCAGGAGTTCATGGCCACCATGGGCCTTTTCCAGATAATATCTGCCCCCCAAAACGAGGCTGGACACACATTGGATCTTTTGTTCTGCACTGGCTTGGAAATAGGGTATCCGATTTCTCCCTGGTATACAGAGGACTTGTGGTTGTTAAAGTGGGAGGGTGGGCGGTTAGAGTGTAGGTGGTGCTTGACACACCAAACCCGACTGACTGCGACAGACTGATTTTGAACGACTATGCTGTGGCGAAGAAAGTTTTCTTCGCTGCTGCCATAGAATCTGAAAAGTGCCGTCCAGCGGAGCTCTTCCCTGTGGTGAATGGCTTGTTAAATCCTGATTGTCTCCACCTGGAGTCACATTCACTAGCTGCCTGCTGTGATGAGTTTGCCACCTAGTTTGCGGATAATGTCACTTGTATTTGGCTCGACTTGGGTGCTGCTACTTTGAATGCAGCGTCAGAGTTTGGGATTCGGGAGGCCTGGTCTTGTCCAGTTTGCTTGGATCGGCTTCAATTAATGTTGCCCACTGATGCGGAGGCTCTGCTTGGAGTGGCGCGAACGACCAGTTGCAAATTAGATCCATACCAGTCCTGTCTGGTGAAAGCTAGCCAGGAGGCATAGGGACAGTTGCTGGCTGGGGTTGTCAATGCCTACCTTCAGGAGCACAGGGTGTTGGATGACCTCAAAATTGTGGTTGTCTGTCCCCTGTTCAAGAAACCATCTCTTGATGTCAGCTCCCCTGCCAGCTAACTTCCTGTCTCTAACTGTCCCATTTTAGGGAAGATTATTGAACGGGTGGTTGTCTTGCAGCTCCAGGCGCATCTCAATGCTATCGGATTCCTGGATCCATGTCAGTCAGGTTTTCATCCTGGGTATGGCACTGAGACTGCACTTGTGGCCTTAGTTGATGATCTCCACCTGGAAATCGACTGGGGAAATCATACCCTGTTGATTTATTTAGATCTTTCAGTGGCCACTGATACAGTTGATCACAGGATGTTGACACAGGTGCAGAACGTGGTGGGGGTCTGCAGGACCACTTGAGTGGTTCTGCTCATTCCTGGATGGGAGAAGTGATGGTTGGTGGTTTGTCATCCTCTCGGGAGCTCCCTTGTGAGGTCCCACAAGGTTCCATCTTGTCCCTACTCCTGTCCAATGTGTATCTGGGGCCCCTGGGTGAGATTGTTAGGAGATTTGGAGTGAGGGACCATCAGTACCGTGACGACATCCAACTCTATATCTCTTTTTCATCTGACCCAGGCCCTGCAGTCTCCATGCTTACCAGGTACCTGGCTGCCGTTGGGGACCAGATCCGGGCAAGCCAACTGAAGCAGAATCCAGACAAGACTGAGGTGATGATGGTTGGCAGGCCATGTGACCTGTTGGACATAGGGACCCCTCTTACTGATGGTGTCCCCAGCCTTGGGGTGCTCCTAGATCCGTTGCTGTATCTGGATGACCAAGTTGCAGCAGTGGCCAGGAATGCTTTTCATCAACTTCATCGGGTGAGAAGGCTGTGACCTTTTCTCTCCGCGTTGGACTGGCCACCATTATCCATGTCTTCATAACATTGAGGCTAGATTACTGCAATGTGTCCTACATGAGGCTGCCCTTGATGACTGTTGGGAAGGTGTAGTTGGCATAGAACACTGCAGCCCACCTTCTGTTGGGGGTGGGTCATCAGGAGCACATTACACTGGTGCGGTGGAGTCTGCATTGGCTGCCAATAGCTTTCTGGGCACAATTCAAGGTCCTGGCTTTGACCTATAAAGCCCTAAATGGCTTGGGGCCCAGGTATCTGAAAGAACACCTCCTCCCTTATGTGCCATCACAGCCTCTGAGGTTGGCCGAGTGCACTCTCTTGTGAAGAGAGTGCCCAACTGCCAACTGCCTGTGAAGTTTGTAAAATGAGGGCACACAGAGGCGCATTCTTGGTGGTTGCTCCACACTTACGGAATACTCTTCCCTTGAAGATCTACTTAAGCCTGAGCCTACTTACCTTTTGGAAGACATTTTTGTTTGGCCAGGCCTTTAGTGGGCTGGGATAGGATTGGTGGGTGGGGTTTAGGGCTTCTTGTAATTGCTTTTATACATTTTTATATGCTTTATGTTTATGTATTTTAGATATTTCTGAACTCCACCCTGAGCCTTCCAAGGAAGGGTGGGATAAAAATTGAATAAATAAATATAAAACCAACAGTATTCTCTATAATTTAGCTTCTAGGTATCATGTGTAAAATAAATGCAAACCACCCAGGTTCTTGGGCAGCATTCAGTCGTGCACAAGATGACAACTTCTGCTTGTTCCCAAGGCAGTAGCTTAAGTGGAAGCTGGCCCACTAACCACTACTGATTTGTTCATAGAAGCTGCTACTCCTCTGACTGGCTCCTGCAGGCTCCATAAAGAGTTAGCATGATCAGGCAGGCCAGCATATGAAGCTTGCTTTTCCCATATTCTCAAGCCAAAGTAATAATCACTTTATCTAAGATAAAAAGAAAAGAGGAGAGAAAAGCAGAGAATGTAGATTTTAATCACAATTAATACGAGCATACAAGATAGTTGACTGCATAGGAAAAAATGAACCAAAGTGAAAAAGTGTAGATTTGTTCAGAAAAATACAATTATGTTCTTTTATTGAAGATTTAATTGCAGTAGACTATATACCTAACTTCAGAACAGCAAAGTGGGTCAGGAGTTTAAAAAGGGACATAGAGATGCACATATCTGAGATTAGAGTGGGTGGAAGGACAACAAACGTTCAATTTAAGACTACAGTCTTTTTGTAGGACAATTTTAAAAGGGGGCAAGTATTAACTACTAGGATACTAGATACTGATAGCCAGTTTTTATATCTAGCTACAATTTTAAGAGAAAACTATTTTTCAGCAAACCACCACATGTTAATGTTAATTCAGATGAAAATATTTTTGTTCTGGAAGCCTTCTCAAAGAAGAATGATGTTCCTAATTGACACCTTAAAACAAGTGCTTTCATTTTGATGGCACTTTTTTTGTATCTGTTTTCCATTTGGGGGGGGGGGGGTAGCCTTCACATTTTTATATTAAAAGACTGATTTGAAATGTACATTTTATGTATGTTTACTGATGCTTAAATTTTTATTTGAAATATTTTGAAATGAAGATGCTTCTTGCAAAACAAAAAAACTTAGTTATCAAAAATGAAATCTGAGTTTCACCCATTCATAAACAGAGGAAGGTTAAAAGAGGGGAAAGTCATACCTTTTTTTGAGCAACAGATGCCCGGTGCAGTTTCTCTTTTAACTGGTTATACTTTTCTTCTCGTTCCGTAACGCGCTGAATAAGCTTATGCTTTTCCTCCAGCCACTCTATATGCTTGTCTTCCAAAGTCCTAGGAAAATACAAGTGAACATGGATTTGGCAAATTGATTTCAATTAACCAGATAGCACATAAACCTTTCTCTTCAGACTTTGCTGCCAACCTGCAGCTGAAACTGGATTGAAGGTACCCTTGTGGTGCATTTATTTATTTATTTTTATTTATGTATTTAAATTTATACGCTGCCCTTTCCAAAATGGCTCAGGGCAGCTTACAATCCATAAAATACAACAAAATTCCTAAAAAAAACCTCACCTCCTCCAAAAGCCCTTCCCCCAGCCCTCAACCCCACCCAACACCACCAAAGAACATAAGAACATCAGAAGTACCATATATTGAGTCAGACCAATGGTCCATCAAGCCCAGCATCCTGTCGTCTAAAACAACCACTGTTTATCCCCGCCTGCTAAATTCTTTTTCAAATAAGAAAGTCTTGGGGAAGGGAATTCCACAGAACTGGGGCAGCAAACAAGAACGCCCTCATGAGCACCCCTTTTCCACCGACAGTGGCTGTAGATGGAACTTGCAAGAGGGCGCCCCCCCGGCTGACCGTAGGGGCTGCAATGGAACATAGTAGGACAGGCACTCTCTCAGATATGGTCCAAAGAGCACCTATAGACCGAGTTCCCATATTTCCCATCTAAAGATTTTGAACTATTAGCAAGACAATTAGGATATTACAGTTTGTGTAACACTATCTGCAAAGATATGAAACAAAGCTTTCAACTCTCATTCAACATCTAAAAGGAGTAAATTTCCGTACTATAAACCAAAAAGGAGAGAAATCAGAAAATTCAATATACAGCCCATAGAAAGGTCTTCGTACAGGGAAAAGCCCTGTCCCTGATAGTTTTACACCCAAGTCCTATCAGTTCTTCTGTGAAGAGCTGATTCCTCTATTACTCAAGCCTTTCCAGGGGAGACAGAAAACAAGCAAGCTTTCAGATACCATGCAAGAAGCCTCTATTGTATTAATACATAAGCAGGGGGAAAACAGAGAGGACTGTTGCTCAGACAGACCAATATTTCTACTCAATTCGAATGAAAAAATGTGCACTTAGGTCTTAGCCACAGGATTAGAAATGGTGATTAAACAAAGAATATTTATGGATCAAACAGCTTTAGTAAAAGGAGACACTAAGCAGCAAGTATTCCTAGAACTCTCAACTACACCCATCTAACACAACCTAAGCAATAGGTCTGTGCGTTACTTTCACCAGATGCAGATAAAAGCGTTTATCGGTAGAAACATCCCTTTAGGTTAGAAGCAGGGCCTCAAGGTACGTGATTGAATTAGATGCCCTTGAAGTTCCTTCCAACTGTTCAGTTCTATGACTCTTAAGCACTGAAATGCTTTGGCTTTGGAGCTCAGTTCAGAAGCAGAATAGAAGCTCTGCATCATAAACTCAAAGCTCATATTTTAATTAACAGGGGTATTACAGGGGAATTTGAATTACATGGAGATAACTAGACCGGGCCACCCTCTTTTGCCTCGGCCATAAAACCTCTTGCCCAGATCAGACTAAACGACAGCATAAATGATTTTTCAACTCTTAGCCGAGAACAAAAAAATGCATCACGTGATACCTCACTTATCCTAAGGAATCTATTCCTCGGGTACTTCTTGAAATTAAACCGTTTTGATCACTGTCAGATTACAAAATAAATATACAAGACAGACAGAGATATTACCAGTCTCTTTCACATTCGAAACTATAGGGGGGAAAACCCAAGCAAATCTGACTACTACTCTGTTTTGAAGAACAGAGCGGAGCAACACGCTGCTGGAGAGATCTGGGGCACCTTGGGTTGCCACAAACTGCATTCCTAGCACAAACACCCAGCTTTAAACAACCGTTTACTGATCATAAAGCCTTTAAAAATGTTAATTAGGTCCTTTAAAACTGTTTCCATATTCATGTGTCAATATGTTTTCCTCTGGCCCATCCAGCCCCCTCCCCACCAGGACACCACACTTTCCCTCCTGGACCCCCCCACTCCAACCCGTGCCGTTTCCTATTGACATTCCCAGGCTAGCCGGCTGTAGGAATGAACTCCTGTCTTTTCCTATTGGTATTCACAGGCTGGCCAGGTCTGGGAATGGTAATAGTCTAGGATGCACAGAGGAAAGGAAAATTGGTTCACTTACCTGTGAATTTTCCTTCTGCGGGGGATCCTCCTGGCCGGCCAGTCAGGATAGTAGGGTAGATCCCGCCGGGAACCACTAGGAGGCAGACTACCAAATTTGCAGACCCCTCCTTCTCAGGATCTATCCTCTCTACCCCAGTCTTACCAAGCTCTAAGCCTGATCTTATTGTCCAAGCCACTATGGTAAACTTACCTGAACTTATTGAACTTGAATAACCTTAACCGTAATAAGACTGTTATAGAGCTGTCCCCTCCAACTTTGAGGTAAGGCCCAATGGTGCGACTGTGTCACCCCCTTCTGTCTCTCCCCGCAGAGTTCTATTCACTCCGGGAGGGGACTGGCCGGCCAGGAGGATCCCCCGCGGAAGGAAAATTCACAGGTAAGTGAACCAATTTTCCTTTCTCCCGGGGGATCCTCCTGGCCGTCCAGTCAGGATAGTAGGGATGTTCCCAAGCAGTACCCAGATCACTACTATGGGGGGAAAGATAAGAGGAGAGAACTCCAAAGGGCATTCACCTAGTTCTTCGGCAGATTCACCCATCAGAGGACCGCCTGAAGAACCCTCCTGCCGAAGGCTGCCTCCATCGAGTCTTGCAACATGATCTTGTAATGCCTAGTAAAAGAATGAATGGAGGACCACGTTGCAGCCAGGCAGATCTCCCCGTAGGAGGCTGCGTTCGTAAAGGCCTGAGAAGTAGCCGCGCCTCTTAGGGAGTGCGCGAATATTCCTCTCGGAGGCAGCTTGCCTACCGCTCTATACGCTTCTGAGATACAGAGCGTCATCCATTTAGCAATCAAAGCCTTGGATGCCTTTAAGCCCCGTCTCTGCAGGTTATAGGAGACAAACAGGGCTGAACTTTTCCTAAATGCCTTAGTCCTATCTAGGTAGACCCTCAAAGCTCTGCAGACATCCAAGGTGTGCCAGGAATGTTCTAGAGGAGGACTTGGATTGGAGCAGAATGAAGGTAAATTAATCTCTTGCTCTCTATGAAACCTAGAGTCCACATTAGGACTAAAGGCTGGATCCAGTCTGAGGACCACTGAAGAGTCCTTGAAGGAGCATAGAGATGGATCAATAGACAGACCTTGGTGTGTAACACCACCCCCAAATGCTCTAGTGATTGGGATGGTTCGGTATGGCTCTTTTTCATGTTGACCACGAACCCGTGATCTCGTAAGTATCGCATAGTCCTGGCCAGGTCTCTCTGGGCTTGTTCGTATGTTGGGGATCTGATTAAGATGTCGTCCAGGTAAGGATGCAGTTTGATCCCTTGTGTCCTCAGGTTCGCTATGAGAGGGATTAAAATTTTGGTAAAGGTCCTTGGTGACGTGGCCAGCCCGAATGGTAGCGCTGCATACTGCCAATGCTGGCCCTCATAGCTGAACCTGAGCCATTGTCGATGTGCTGACAGGATAGGTACGTGGAGGTAAGCTTCCTTTAGCTCCAGTGAGGTGAGTCATTCCTCTTTGGCGATGGCGATTCGAATGGACTGCAGCGTCTCCATTTTGAATTTTTGGACCTTGACGGTCTGGTTCAGGAGTTTTAGGTCCAACACAGCCCTCCACTCGTCCGATTTCTTCGGAACCAGGAATAGGATGGAGTAGAGGCCCTGCCCTCTTTCTGATTGTGGGACGGGCTTGATGGCTTTGATGGACCTCAGCCTGGCAACCTCGTTTCTCATTGCTGTTCATTGGACCCTGTCCTTGGAGATAGGCGAGCTGCAGAAGGATTCCCTGGGGGAGCGGAAGAACTCGATGGCGTATCCCCTTGTCACAGTTTGGATGACCCAGGCATCTGTGGTTGCGTGCTTCCATTGTTCTGCGAACCGCTGAAGTCTTCCCCCCAGGCTTACGCAGTCCTGCTAGCCGCTTGCGGCCCAGTCAGGCATCGAGCTTAGGCCGACCTGTATTCTGGTGCTGCTTGCCTCGATTATCCTGGCCTTTCTGTCTCTGCCAGCGGTTCCTATATCTCTGCTGGTTTCCCCTATGGGGGAAGAACGGCCGTCTTGATCCTCCTGTTCGGGAGGCTGGCGCATTGTAGGGGCGAAAGGAATGTTTGAAGGAACCCACACTCTGCAGGGTCTGTTTCTTGTTCTTGTCCATAGCATCGACTAGGACCTTGTCCAAGCAAACCCCGAAGAGCTTGCGACCCTGGAATGGGCCCCCTACCAGGGCGTTCTTTGACGTGTTATCCCCTTTCCAGGACCGTAGCCATAGCCTGCGGTGTGCGGCCACGTTGGATGCTGCTGCCCTGGCTGCCCATCGGAGTGCATCTGTTGAGGAGTCCGTGATAAATGCGTAGGCTAGCTGGATCCTGGTTGAGAGGACTCTCGTCATCTTTTCCGATGTGTTAGGATCTCCTGCTCGTTTTACCCACATCATTAGGGCCCTCGAAAAATAAGATGTCAGAGTGGTCATTTTGATGATTGCCGATATTTCATCAAAATTTCTCCTTAGAGGGCCACCAGGGGGCATGCGTGGAAAATAGCTGCACTTAGTGAAAGCTCCAGTGAGGCCTATGTTATTACTCCTTTTTTAAAAAGGATAAACTAAAATTTACACCCCCTGAAAGTAGAGCTGATGAAACAGGAACCAAGAAGGAGCAGGAGGAACAGAAAAACTTTAAAATCCTTGCCCGGAAAAGGTAATTCCAAAGGGGAGACTTCAGGGCCTTGCTGTGACAGTAGCCCAGAACAGGCTGAGAACATGGGAGCAGAGGCTTTCTTCTCTTCAGGGGAGCCACTGGGCATGCACATGCAGTAG
>QEPC01002093.1:2195816-2223991 GCA_003113815.1 Sphenodon punctatus | reverse complement strand
CCTTGGAGAGCCTGGAACCCTTATTGGGTCGCTTCCATTCCCTCTTGATAATGCGCTCGTATGCTCTATCTAATGGCATCCCCTTGTCCCTATCCCTGGCTCGGGGAATGTACTCCCTGCCCACCTCCTCCTCTGAGAACACCTCCTTCTCCTTCTTTTCCTTGACATGGAGGGCTTTGGCAACCATCTGGTATATTTGGTCCCTGTATTTATTGGTAAAGTGCTTGTCTGGGTCAGACGGAACATCCAGACCCTGTTCCTCCTCCTCAGGAGCTTCCTCGCTGCCCGAGGCTTGCTCAGAGATTTCCCCCTCCTCCTCGCTGCTTTCCCTGCGCAAGGGCCTAGACTTTCTTCTACTCTTTTTTGTGGCCACCTCTTCCTCTTCAGAGGACTGAACTGATAGAATCTCCTCTGGGGGCTCAGAGTCTGAGGAGGTGGATTCTAGGGGATTACTGGCTCTGTGCAGTCTTTTGGCCTTGGGGTGCTTCCCCTTGCCTGCCCCCTTGAAGCGTCCCTTGAAGGCCTTTTCTCTGTCCGGAGGAGGGGACCTTTTTCTTTTCAGCTCCAGGAGAATTTCCCTTAGCATCTCCACCTGGAGTTCCTGAGCTGGGGGAGGGGCGGGAACTGGAGGAGGAGTGACATTAGGGCTCCTTGAGGCGGAGGGTTCCCCCTCTTCAGCCTGCTCGGGTGCAGCCTTGCGCCTGGGCGCCATTTTGCCTTCCCTCTTTCGCGCCCTTTTATGGTCAGGGGGAGGGGCCGGCCACGCATCGGGCCTGTCCCTTCTCCCTCCGTGCTCCTAGGTCAGAGGGGGGAAATCGGTTATGCGGTCGGGTCTAGCGATCTTCGGCCCGTGGGGGCTCTTGCGCTATCTGTCCTTCCCCCCACTGCTTCCCGTGCCTGACCTGAAAAGGCTTTAGGGCACTGCAACCCGCTGGAGCTAGCCTCACTCCTTCCCAAGCGCCGGAGCTGTCTCAGTCGGGATGCCGCGGCTGGGCTCTGAAACGGCGCGGTGCACTGGATCAAGTCTGGGGGGGGGGCGGCCTAGGGGGCCCGGTGTTACTTGCCTGCGTTGATCCCCCGTATCTGAGTCAGTGAGGTTTGTTGCGCCGCTTCTTGCTCCAGCGGGAAGGAGAGATCCCGTTCCCGCTCTTTGGTCCCCCACGCCTCCCGGGAAGGGGGTTGCCAGTTTGCTCCTGATCCCTTCACCGAAGGGAGGATGAACAGGGAGAGGAATTCCTCCTCCCCTGGCACCCGGAGCTCCACTATCACTCTTCTTGTTGATTTTTGTATTAAATTAGAGACTGTCTCAGCAGGAGACAGTCAGCCTGCTTCCTAGCTGTGCCCAGGCAGACACAAGACTGGGGTAGAGAGGATAGATCCCAAGAGGGAGGGGTCTGCAAATTTGGTAGTCTGCCTCCTAGTGGTTCCCGGCGGGATCTACCCTACTATCCTGACTGGATGGCCAGGAGGATCCCCCGGGAGAACATGTGTGATGCTGGCTCCTAGCCCCCCCCCAGTGTCCCCTAAGCGGCTTATCACTATGCCATATTGCCATTCTCCACGCCCCCACCCCCATGTATTTCCCACCCTCATGTGAAAGTGTACAGCCAGAGAATCCTGCCCCCATTTCTGGTCCACTGGCCACCCCTTCTTCCCTTCCAACCCCCTTCAACTCCCCCATACTTCCCCCCCTTTCCCAAAACAAGCACTGAAGCTATGGATTGAGAAAAATAACTATTAAACAATAAAAACATTAACTTTTATTTAACTTTATATTAACTTTATTTATGTAATAGATTTTTACCCCGCCCCTCCTACAATTTTTTCCCCAGCGCCTTCCCTTTTCAGTGCAGCTGGGCATGCTTGCTTGGGTGGGGGTAATGACAAGGCAACATTCTCCTCCTCCTGTGGATCTGCCTGTGGAGGTTTAGAAGGAGTGGCAGGAGGCAACATGTTCGACTTGCCAGCGAAGGGGGAGGTATGCCTGGATCAGGGTGGGTTGACCTGTGTAACCGCAGGGCGGAGAGGGCTCAAGTAGTTTTTCTGCAGGGTTGAATGCTGGGGAAACCAGGTCAGGCAGTTGGGATCCAGGTGGGACAGTGTGAACTGTCAAAGGGGGTTGGTGAATGGCACCTGCCCCTGAGTAACAATTGTTGTGCTCTCTACATGCTGGAGAAGGGAGGTCTGGATCTGGGGAGACTGGGACAACAGGTTTCATCTTCTTGCTGCCTTCACCAGAATGCTGTCTGAGCACTCCCAACCACTGCCAGAGGTGGGCCCAATGCCTGTCCTCTCACTGGCGATCAGGCAGGCCTCGGCAGCAAAGGCCTTGCATTCTGCAGTGTTCTGCCACAGAAACTTCCCATGCTTCCAGGCCATGTTCTGAATGGCATCCCATATCTAGTCCACCCAAATCATCCCTACACCATTGGTTGTGGAGCCACAGGTCCTGGTTCAACTGGGCATGCCTTCTGTGCCCATTAAAGTCTCCATGCTTGCCTTCTCCATAATGCTGTCTGAGCACTCCCAGCTGCTACCCAATGCCTGTCCTCTCCCCGACGGAGCAGGCAGGCCTTGGCAGCAAAGACTTTGCATTCTGAAGTGTTCTGCCACAGAAGCTGGCCATGCTTCTGGGCTATGTCCTGAATGGCGTCCCGGACCTTGTCCGTCCACTGCATGGTCTCCCTCATCAAATCCTCCATGCACCACTGGTTGTGGACCCACAGGTCCTGGTTCCGCTGGGTGCTCATGGCTGGGTGTTCCATTTGTGCCCATTACAGTGGCAAACCTTTGGGCAACAAGAAAAACCAGTAGTTCCAACTACTTCTCCCCACTCTGCCCCAATGTTTCAACCCCTGCCCAGTGTAACGACGACACTTCCCACCCAGCATACGATGCTGTGCCTGCACTAAAAGAAGTGGGAATGAGTAAGCAAGATAGGTTGCTGCTAGGGAGGCTGTTGCGGCAGGATC
The DNA here is from genome assembly GCA_003113815.1 of Sphenodon punctatus. Lineage (NCBI taxonomy): Eukaryota > Metazoa > Chordata > Lepidosauria > Sphenodontia > Sphenodontidae > Sphenodon > Sphenodon punctatus. The sequence goes on along the minus strand of QEPC01002093.1, from coordinate 2,221,019 downwards.
AGAGTGGCACGTGGTTCTCTGATCATCCCAGATCACGGGAGAAGAGTGATCATACAGAAATCAAGCACCGCCATTAGCATGCTTGTCCCTTCCCTCTATGCCCGCCCATTTTGGCTTCCATCGAGGGACTATTGTACCTTCTGCTCCGCTCATAAAGCAATAGAGGCCTCAGTCTCTTCCTCACTTCAGGGAATACACCTCTGGCGGGTGAATTTGTAGGTGTACCTGGAATAGAACACCGGCGGTAGTGGTGCTGGTAGTTGCTTGGGAACATGGTAAAGGAAAAAAACTACATAATTAGATAGCATCCGGCATTCCATCCCAGGTACTCTCCACCTACAAATCCACCCACCAGAGATGTATTCCCTGCAATGAGGAAGAGACCAAGGCCTTTATCACTTTATGAGGGGAGCAAAAGTGGGTGCGAAGCCTTTATCATGGAGCTGTCTAAATGCAGCCCCCACCCCAAAGCATTAACTTACTGTAGTTAAAATGGCGGCTGTCCAGCCGTTTTAGCCCTTAAGACGGCAGTTGTCTGGCATCTGTTAAAAAAACTATCACTTGATGCTGACCCAGACAGCTATTGCCCTGTCTCAAACTTTCCCTTTTCAGGGGATGTTATTGAACAGGTGGTTGCCAGGCAGCTTCAGGGGCATCTTGACCATACTGGATTCCTGGATCCAAGTCAGTCAGTTTTTTGTCCTGGGTTTAGCACTGAGACTTTGCTTGTGGCATTGGTGGACAATCATCACGGCGAGATTCACAGAAGAAATTGTACCCTGCTGATCCTTTTACATCTGTCAGTGGCCTTTGATACAGCTAATCATGAGGGGTTGATAACATGACTGCGGGACCTGGCAGAAGTTTGCAGTATGGCTCTTCAGTGTTTCTGCTCATTCTTCCTGAGGGAGGTCTCAACAGGTGGTGATGGGCAATTGTTCATTGTCCTCCCAGCCCTCTCCTGTGGAGTCCTTCAGGGTTCTATCCCCCAATCCCTCCTGTTCAACACCCCTGGGCGACAACATGTGTAGTTTTGGGGTGCACTGCCATCAATATGCAGATGACATCCAAATTCTTTTCAGTAGACCCAGGCTCTGCAGTCTTGGTGCTTACTCAGTGGCTGGCTCCCATTGGTGACTAGATGCAGGTAAGTCACTGAAGCTGAATCCAGACAAGACTGAAGTGTTGATGGTTGACCGGCCCTGTGACCTGGACAGATTGGGACTCCTGTCACTGATGGGGTCGAGCCTCTCCTGGTTACTCAGGTTTGCAGCCTGGGCCTGCTCCTCAACTATGTCTGGAATACCAGGCTGCAGTTGTGGCCAGGACTACCTTTCACTAATAAGAAAAATCAAATGTACAAATACAGGATGGGGAGATACCTGGCTTGGCAGCAATACATGCGAAAAGGATCTAGGAATTGTAGTTGATTGTAAACTGAATGCCAGTCAGAAGCGTGATGCAGTCGCAAAAAAGGCTAATGCAATTTTAGTCTGCATTAACAAACATTGTTTCCAAGTCAGAAAAAGTAATAGTTCCACTTTATTCTGCGCTGGTCAGACCTCATTTGGAGTACTGTGCTCAGTTCTGGGCACCGCACTTTAAGGAGGACATAGACAATTTGTAACAGGTTTAGAGGAGGGCAACAAAGATGGCCAGGGGTCTGGAAACAAAAATTGGTCACCTACCTCGGTGAATTTGTTTCTCTTCGTTCCACCTGTCAGTCCTCCGCACGGGTAGCTCTGCGTATGGTCGACAGGAGGCAGAAGAAGAAATTAGTCCTGCGCATGCGTGGAGCTGCCCTGAGTCACCAGTCGATAACCAGCCAAGAGCCGACTCGTGAACCCTGTAACACTTATGTACAATCATTAGAGTATGCCCCCGTCCCCTTGGACGTAGTGGCCAACTGAACTGTTAAGTTTATAACTACATAACTAGATAATGCTCTAAATGATAACTGTTAATCCCTAAAGGCTCACTCCCTTAAGATAAATGCTGTTTGGCAAGGAGGGCCGGAGCACTGACAGGTGGAACGAAGAGAAACAAATTCACCGAGGTAGGTAACCAATTTTTGTTTCTCCTTCTGCCCCGTCAGTGCTCCGCACGGGATGTACCCGAGCTCCAATTATGGGTGGGAACAAACAGCCCTGGGCACGTCCAGAACCGTCTGTAAGACCCTCCTGCCAAAAGCCACATCCGCGGACTTGTAGAAATCTAACTTATAATGCTTAACGAAAGTATGCAGGGAGGATCAAGTTGCCGCCCTGCAAATTTTGTTATAGGAAGCCCTTGCCTTAAAAGCATATGATGTAGCGGCACCCCTGACGGAGTGGGCCCAGATCTGCAAGGGTGGTACTTTGTTCTTGGCCTTGTAGGCTTCCGTAATGGCTTGCTTAAGCCATTTTGATATTTAGGCCTTTGACGCCTTCCTACCCCCATAGCTAGGCCTGATGTTAACAAAGAGGGCTGAAGTTGACCTCAAGGACTGGGTCCTTCTAATGTAGATTTTTAAGGCCCTCCTGACATCTAGGGTATGCCATATTTTTTCCTTGGCATGTTTTTCCCGGGTTGGGGGAGAAGGATGGTAGGACTATTTCTTGTGCCCTATGGAAGGTTGAATTTACTTTTGGGATGAACGCCTCATCAATTCTCAGAGTAACAGTCTGGTCCCCAAAAGAACAACAGTTGTCATCAATAGACAATGCTCCCAATTCTGAAACCCTGCGTGCCGATGTCACTGCCACTAAAAACACCACCTTAAGGGTCAGCATATATGATGACACGTGGCGGAGCGGTTCAAACGGTGCTCTAGTGAGAGTATCTAGGACCAGACTGAGGCTCCATGAGGGGCATCGATGAATTACTGGAGGGCTGATGTTGCGAACTGCTCGTAGAAACTGTCTTATGTGTCTATGGGGAAAAATTCTCTTGTTAGAGGTTGCCTGTAAGGCCGAAGCAATAGCCGCCGACTGGCGAGCTAGTGTGCTCGGTCTTAGTCCTTTTTCCAACCCATCCTGGAGAAATTGAAGGATTACATTCACCCCTGCCTTAGCGGGATCTATTTGTCTTTCCCCCGCCCAAGTGGCAAAGGTCCTCCAGGTAGCTCTATAAGCTCGTCTGGTGGCTGGGCATCTAGCCTGCTGTAACGTGGCTAGGACTGCCTCTGAATAACCCTGGGCCCTCAGGGCTGCGCGCTCAAGAGCCACGCTGTCAGATTTAGGGTGTGAAGGTTGTCGCACCGGAGGGGGCCCTGTAATAATAGATCCTGTCTCCGTGGGAGTTGTATTGGAGTGGCCTGGCTCAGATGAACCAGATCTGAGAACCAGGGCCTCCTTGGCCACCAAGGAGTCACAAAGATGACCCGGGCCTTTTCCCTGATCAATTTGGCTATTGCCCTCGCTATAAGGGGAAAGGGGGGAAAGGCATAGAGGAGGCCTGCTGGCCACGACTGATTGAGGGCATCCACTGCCTGCGCTCTTCCGTCTGCTGTCATTGCCATGTACTCCGGCAGTTGAGCATTGTTCCTGCTCGCGAACAAGTCCATCACTGGCTGTCCGAAGCGCTGTGTCAAGTGTTGAAATACGTCTGGGTGTAGTTGCCACTCGTGCGGTTGGAGGGTCTGCCGACTCAGCCAGTCCGCTTGGATGTTGTCGGTCCCCTTGATGTGTAGGGCCTTCAATGACTGTAGGTTGTTCTGTGCCCAACTGAACAGCTTCACCGCTTCGCGCTGAAGTGCCATGGCCTTGGACCCCCCCCCTTGATGATTGACGTATGCCTTTGCCGAAATGTTGTCTGTGTAGACAAGAACATGCGCCGGTCCTATGAGGTGGCTCAGCTGTTGGAGTGCCAGTCGAATTGCCCTGAGCTCCAAAACACTGATGTTCTGGGAGGTGTCGGTCTGGGACCATAACCCCTGTACTGATGTGGATCCCATCTGGGCTCCCCATCCCGTTAGACTGGCATCCGTGGTGATCGTCACCCGATTTGGTTCGGCTAAAGGTACTCCCGTCTTGAATGTTTCTGGGTCTGACCACCAGGACATTGATTTTTTGAATCCTCGGGGGATGTTGACCCATGGATTGAGACCTCTGGTGAGTTCTAATTGCATAGGTCTGAGCAGCTGCTGCAAGGGGCGAAGGTGAAATCGCGCCCACTGTACTTGCTTTGTGCAAGATACCAACAGACCCAATAGCTGTGCTAGGTACTTTAACCGTGCTCGCTGTTTGTATTTTAGACCCTGTAGCATGAGTCTGATTCGCTGTTGTCTGGCTGCCGGGATATATGCGTTGCCTGAGGAGGTATCTATGAGTACCCCTAGGTGCTCCAGCTTGTTGGTCGGAATTAGGTGGCTCTTTTCCCTGTTCACCAGGAATCCGTGGCTCTCGAGGTATGCAATGGTGTTGTGCACATCCTGTTGAAGTTTCTGTCGGGAGTTTGCCCGTATTAGCAGATCGTCTAAGTATGGATACAGGTGAACCCTGTCCTTGCGTAGGTTGGCTACTAAGGGCACCAGGATCTTTGTGAACGTCCTCGGGGCGGATGACAACCCGAACGGGAGAGCTTGAAACTGGTAGTGTTGTCCCTGATAACAAAAACGAAGGTACATCCGGTGTGAGGGGCAAATGGGAATGTGCAGATATGCATCCCTGAGGTCTAATGAAGCTAGCCAATCCTGGCCTCTGATGGCCTGGCAGATGGATGTAACAGTCTCCATCTTGAAGCGGTGGTATCGGACTGATTTGTTTAGTCTCTTGAGGTCTAATACCGCACGCCAGCCCCCCGATTTCTTGGGGACAAGGAATAAGATCGAGTATAGCCCGTTTCTTTTGTTCCCTGGGTACTGGCTCTATGGCTCTGATTGCCAGGAGCCTTTGGATCTCCCCCAGCATAGCAGCGTGTTTGAGATGGTTTGTCGATGTTGGGGACACAATGAAGCCGTGAGTAGGAGGGCTTTTTAGCTCTATATGATACCCTTTCCTTATGCAGTCTAACACCCAGGCGTCGGAGACTGACTGCTCCCAAGTTAGGCTCTAGCTAGTAAGGCTCTACTAGTTAGCTAGTAAGGCTCTAGCTACATAAGATGAGACAACACTCACTCTCATAGAGATGGCTGAATACTCTAAACCCCTCCTGAGGGATGACTCTATTCCCCTGTCAGTGGCATCCTTTGGGAAACAATCCCCTTCCGTGGGGAATACCGTTTGCTTCGTCAAGGAGACTGCTGCTGCGTGGTTTTTTTTAATAAGGGGTCTTTCTTGCGAGAGAGAGAATAAAGGGAAGTTTGGGTCTTATTCATCCTTTGGTTTCTTTCAGGTTGTTTCCATTCACCCAAGATCAGCTTTTCGAAGGCTTTATCTAAGGGCACCCCCATTTCCTTGCCATGACAGGATGGTAGGTACTCCCGCTCCTCGTCTTCCTGAGAGTCAGAGGAGGCCTCTTTAAGGGGTTTTTCTATTATTTTGAGGGTCTTCGTGACTTGTGACATGAATTCAGGTCTACATGCCAGAGGAAATTTCCTTTCCCTGTCTCTAGGGTCCTGCACCTCCTGAGGTGAGTCCTCAATATCCTCCCACTCCTGCCCTGAATCGCAATCAGACTGAGTCCAGGCCTGTATGAGAGGCCTCTCTTGCTCTTTTTGCTTGTGATTCTCCCCCACTCTCCTCAGCCGAGGAGTGTGGAGATCTGAGCAGCCTAGCCATGGAGCCCCCTGGTGGCCGCTTATTTCTCTTTGCCTTAGATGAGGCTTTTCCCGCCTTAGGCTGTGTGGGAGGGGGAGGGGCAGACCTGCCGTCTCCCTTGCCTTGCAAATCCCATAGGCGATCCAGGGATTGCTGCATGCGAGCCACTGCTGAGGCGAGGGACGCTATGTCTGAGGGGGATTGCCCCTGCGCCAGGGCTGGCTGAATTGGGTCTGCCTGCTCTGTTGCTCCCTCACTGAGTGCCTGCATCGTGCCTGAGGGGCTGGATGTATGTGGCAGGAGGGGAGAAGGAGTGGGGCCACCGCTTGTCCTGTATACAGGAGTGGTTCAGCTGTAGGCTGTCGGGGCAGTGAGTAGGAGTGCCGGAGAGGGGAAAACCTGGCTTAAGGGGTTGCGAGGTGCCTCTCTATGCTTAGGCCGGTGGAGGAAGACACAGGCCCTTCAGGTCTCTACTCATGGTTTTGCCGCTGCGGCTGCCAGGCAGGTTGCGCAGCGCCCGTGGCTTAGGCAGGAGGGGGCTCAGGTCCCTGAGATTCCCCGGTGGAGAGACGCGGTCAGATCTCAAGCGTTCCCTGGTTCCCAGGCACTGGCGTGGCAACCAAAGGCTTTCTCCACCTTGTTGCTCCCTGGTTCCCGGGCATATTGCGCGGCAACACTAGGGAGAGGCAGGAGGGAGGCAGGGTCCCAGTTAACCCCCGAGCCCGCTTGTGCTGCGCCCCTGTCTCTTTCGGGCGCGCACTAAGGATTTTCTCGTTCCTTTCCTTCTTCTTTTTTTTTTTTTTTTAATTTCTTTGTAACGTTCCTCTTCTTTCCTCGGTTTAGAACGGCGAAGCCGAGAATACGTCCAAACGGCCAAAGGCAGACGATAAGACTGGTGACTCAGGGCAGCTCCACGCATGTGCAGGACTAATTTCTTCTTCTGCCTCCTGTCGGCCATACGCAGAGCTACCCGTGCGGAGCACTGACGGGGCAGAAGGAGAAACCAAGTCCTATGAGAAAACGTTGAAGGAGTTGGATATGTTTAGCCTAGAGAAGACAAGACTAAGAGGAGACATGATAGCAATCTTCCACTACATGAAGGGCTTTCACAGAGAGGATGGCAAAGACTTATTCTCTCTTGCCCCTGAAGGCAACACTAGAAATAAAATGGGATCAAATGACAAGAAAGAAGATTTCGGTTAAACATTAGGAAGAACTTCCTAACGGTAAGAGCTGTTTGACAGTGGAACAAATTGCCTAGGGAGGTGGTGGGCTCTCCTTCACTGCCAGTTTTAAAACAGAGGCTGGATAGCCATCTGTTGGGGATGCTGCAGCTGTGGATTTCCTGCACTGAGCAGGGAGTTGGCCTAGATGACTTCTGAGGTATCTTCCAACTCTATGTACTCTTATCTGGTGAGAAGATTGCATCCCTTTCTTTCAGATATGGATCTGGCCACCATCATCCATGCCTTCATTATATCTTGAAGCTGGACTACTACAATGCGTTCTACATGGGGCTGCCCCTGAAGACCATTTGTGGGCTGCAGCTGGTGCAGAATGTGGCAGCCTACCTCATGATGGAAGTAGGTCGCCAGGAGCACATTACACCAGTACTTAAGAGTCTGCATTGGCTGCCAATAGCATTCTGGGAACAATTCAAAGTGCTGGTTTTGACCTATGAAGCTGTAAATATCGAAAAGGACCGCCTTCGTTCTTATGTCCCTTTGTATTTCCTAAGACCAGCCGAGAGCACCCTCTTGCAAGTTCCATCATTGGCTCAATTCTACATGACCCAGCCTCACAGAGAGGCATTCTCAGTGGCTGCTCCATGGCTTTGGAACTCCCTTCCCTTGGAGATTTGTCTAAGCCTTGTGCATCTTCCGAAGGTAGTGTAAGATATTTATTCAGCCAGGGTTTCAACAGGCAAGGGTAGATTTTGGTTTGGGGTGGAGTTGGGTGGGTGTCTTATTGGTTTATGGGTAGGTGTCTTTTTAATATTGTATGGGTCTTATTTTTACGTAATATTTTTACGTAAGCCACCTGAGCCTTCAAGGATAGGGCGGGGTAAAAGTCTAAATAAAATATAGTTGACTGGCTGTCATTCTGAGCCATTGTCAAGCAATGGAAAGCCTGTGCAAGTGGCTCCTTAGAATGTGACAGCTCAGGAAAAGGGAGTGTCGGGCATGTGCTGCAAGCCAGGACAAGCTGGGACAACGCCGAATTTGGTGCACACTGGCCTTTTAAGGTGGACATAGAGCAAGAGCTGAGAGGGGCAGGGAATGGTTGCTCCTCAGAACTCTAGGCTTTTCACCTGCGACTGTACGGTACTGGTGGACCTTTCACATGTGTAAAGCTGCATGCAACCTAACTTACGGGACACGGACACATGGGCTCACATTAGCCTGCATAACGGGCTCCACATGTATAGAGACCCCGCTTTGAGTGGGTTTCATGTCCTGTGGGTGGTGGCCATATGGCCAGTGAGGGCAAACAACTAATAAACGAGCATGCAGATGCCCATTTGGTGTGAGCAACAGTAGGCTATCATCTCATTTTTGTATTTTATTTTTCAAAAGTTTTATTAAAGGGACAGGAGATTTGAAGGAATGCTCATTCCTCTCAGTACAGTTTTGGATTCTTTGTGATAGTTCGCAATTGAAAACTGGCAACACATACATAAAAAGTAAAACATACTTCTCTGCCTCCAACTGAGCTTTTTCTGCTTGGCTTCTTGAATTTCGACATTCATGTTTCAATCTCTCCACTATTTCCTTCAGCTTTTGATTGGAATCCAGCAAGTCATTTTCTGACTGTGAAAGTGAGGCCACATGGAGCTGCAAATCATGGATTTGCTGAAAGAGAGAAGCATTCCAGGAAAATCATTAATTTCTGACAACTAGCTAACGTAATGAAAAGGAGAGAAGAAGGTTGTCAAGTTCCATTTCTGTCCCATTATGTCTTTGAAAGCTACATACTTTTTGTCCTATTTCCCGATTCCCACAACCATCTATATCCGTGAGTTCAAAAGCAAGTTCCCTCAAGAAAAGGTGGCTTCCTCTAAACTTAGTGAAGAGGCAAAAATCACTCCTCTTTAGAATCTCTTGCTAGAGTGTACAACAAAAATCATAAATTTATTTTTGCAGTGCTTCTATATTTTAATATACATGTTTTATTTATCAAAATCATGAAAGTGCTGCACTGTGGCTGAGCTGTACACAGCTGTGTGGGAGCCAAAAAGGAATGTAATTTTTCCAATTCCCCCACACGGCTGCAGATAAGAAGAAAATGGGGAAGTTCTCTTTTTTAAAAAAAACAAATCAATTTTTTTAACTTGAGAAACTGACAGTGAATTTTCTTCAAACTTTAAAAACAATCATACATTTATGTTTTGGTTGAAAGCCATAGCATAAATGTACAAGTTATTTCAGTCATATAATATTTGTTAACACAAAAAGTATTGCAAAAGTTCCTAAATAATAGTTACATCTGTAGTTAGCTGGAACTCAGTGGATTCCCACAATCCTTTTTTAAAAAAGGAATAGCACTAGGCTAACTATTCTGAAAATCTTGCCCAGCTTTCCTGTTATGAAAGTTTTTTTACAATCATTCTTTCTTACCTTCCACATCCACAATTAGATGTAGTGATTATTGCTAAATAAGCAGCCAGTCTCCCTAAATACAGCTTCATAACCAGGTTCTTGAGATGTAAGTGGCTGCAGAAACAATTGCTGCAATCTCCCTTTTGTAAGGGTTCTGTAAAATTCTTTGATACATAGGAAACAGCATAGTACAGTGGGGGAAATCAAGAGACTTAAAATGTCAATGATTTGTGCTGTAACTTGAATAAGTCACCTCACCTCCCTTTGCCTCAGTTTACACATTTATAAAGTGCCTTTTAAAGCACACGAAGTTCATTAAATGAAAAGTTCAGTGTAAATGCTAAGCATCATACAGAAGAAAACAGTTTATACGTCATGGTGGAACCTGGATATCCTGTTCAACAATCCATAATAATGGCTGCGATCCACAAACCGCACGCAGTAGACAGCTGTGCAAGCAGCTCCCCAATGCTGGTGAATGGAGCCTTCTGTGGGCAGGGGGACAGCCTCACCTCTCTACTAGATGGCTTGGATTCCCTCATGCATAATGGGCAGTCAGCTCATTAACAGCCCAGGGATTGGGAGCATGTACTTCAATATACGCCCCTGCACACAAACCACAAGCAGCAGTCTCTCCGGATCACACGATCCCTGGGAAGCTGCTGCCGCTTGTGTCACGTGAAAGCATCATGCAATCTTCAAGAGGCTGCTGCTGTCACCTGTGGGTTATGCACAAGAGTGTGCATTGAAACACTCCCTGCTACACACATACACACTCTCCTTGGACAGTTAACGACCTGACAGCCCATTATGAGTTAGCAAAGCCAAGCCGCATAGCAGCCACAGAGCTGTCACCCACCGGTAGAAGGCTCCATTCACTTCTATTCTGCACAAAGCAGTGGGCTGCACACATGCAGTTTATAGACAGACTGTGGCCAATATTTATTAAGTCAAACAGTCAGCAACATACACATTTTAAAGTCATGAATATGCGTAAGAAAAAAATGTCTAAAGCAATTAGGGGCATAAGAAACCAAACATCTAAATTTCCTTCCTTTTAACATCTAACTCAGGAGTGGGGAACTTTTTCCCTCCCCGTGGCCACTTTGAAGATTAGTACAAGCTCTGAGAGCTGCATTTAGAAGTTGGGTCCTTGGAGGGTGAGCTCAGAAAGAGAAGGGTCCAAATCATGGATCTGTTCCCTACCCTCATGGCCATGTTCTCATCTGTTCCTCTATCCTCAGCTCAGTTTTTCAGTGCTTAGGAGTAGGGACTGGATCCAGGAGTCAGATCCAAGAACTGGAAAGTGGTTACATAAAAAATAAATGAAACACAAAACAAAACTACCAACAGGCCAAATTTGACCCCGGGTCAGGAGTTCCCCACCCCGGATTTAACTTATATTTTGTTCCTATGTGTTCCAGCTTGCATACTTAGTCCAATTAGAGATCTCCTCTGAACTACTTTGTCTCCATCTCTTACCTTTGGGGACTAACATGGCAACCGCACTCTCTCTCTAGTATAAATCTATGCATATTCCGAGTTAAAAAGAGAACAAAGTCCTGATGAGATTTCACTGTAAAATATTACAGCACACAACAAACCTTTACCTGTTTCAGATCAGCATTTTCACTTTTCTCTTTTTCTATCTCCTCTGACTGATTAACATGCTGTTGAAGTTTTAGCCTAAAATTTAATATAGTACTTTTATTTTTGTATAATATAGCAATTCAGATTTATACAGTAATAGTAATTAAAACAGATCAGTCTTCTTGAAACCTTTTGAAAAGCAAATGACATGTCAAACAATACACTCTAGAAACAGAATTTGATAGTGGATTCTGCTGTATGATTAGGGTTGCATTGTTGTCAGGAGAACCTTGATTTTCAGGTTTGGGACTCCATTTTACAAAACTGAATTTATTACATAGCAATAAGTGGTTGTAATGGTGAGTTGTAGCGCTATCAGAAACAACGCTTTGACATTGAATTTATGGATTGGCAGCCCTCAAAATATTGAATTGCTACATATGTATACAAGTTTAATTCTGGGGAAAGAGTGCTCTCTTCTGCAGATGTGAGCTAGCAGACACAGCTGAAAGTTACAAAATTAAATCAAACATTTATTTCAAAATAAAGAATATTTTGGTTAAAATTGTACAAACCCACGACTCCTGGGAGGATTGTTTCTTTTATTCTTCACTTCTGCCTCTTTACATAATGGCCAGGCTTACATTTGGGATAAAAATTACAATGCCAAGCACACTACCTATAAGGATGATCAGTTTATTGAAGAACTACATTTCCACTCTCAATACACATGGATAGAATTTAACGATTTTTATACATTTAAAAAATGTATTTTACAATACATCTTTGGTTAACTATAATTTAATGAACATAAATACGTGCATGTACCATGAAGCTCTTTAATCAGACATAAGCAGAATGTTACAATATTTAAAAATTTTCATGTTCTTAAATAATGATTTAACCTCTACATATTACCTAATATTCTGAAGTTCTCTTCTGCTAGACTCTTCAGCCAGCTGTATAACGCGCAGCCTCTCTTCAAACTGATCCTTTTCAGATTGCCTCAAACCATCTTGTTCACCTTTCATTTTCTCTAGCTCAGCTAATCTGTTCTCAAACTCTAATCTGCAACGGTATTCATTATTTATACAATAAAAACCATGTAAGAATGCCAGGAAAGATTTTAATTTGTTCAACATTAAGCACATGGTTTAAATCATGTTCTCTCCAATCCCTTTTAAAAATTGATTAGTAAATGGATGAACTTACTTTTCTTCCTGCAGGGCTGCAAGCTTTTGAAATCCTTCTTCTCTGGCAGCTTGTACTTTATGAATTAACTCACGATCCTTTTCTACTAAAAACACTTTATGTCGTTCAACTGCTGCCTTAAGAATTTCATTGTCTGAATGCAATCCTGTTTTAGACATTAAATATTGAACAACATCAAGGTAAATACTGTAACCTAACATGTTTCAAGTATTTTATAAATGCTGATAAAATGGAATCTACAGCTCACTTAGAGAGTACTCAAGCATTAAAATAAATACATCTGAAAGGCCTTTCTTCAGTAACTGAAGATGGGATGTATTTCAACAACCATTCTGACATGCCTGAAGCTCAAGACTACTTTTAAAATATGAAAATAAAACGCAAAAGTATAGATAACAAAATACATCAGAAATTTATAATGTTAAAGCAGAGGAAAAAATCCCAGTATCAACTGAATAAACGCCCCCAAGTAAACATTCCATTATGGATATGCACTGGTTTGGGGAGTAATGTTTTTTACATTATGGACAGGAATTGGTTTGGGGAGTAATGTTCCTATATTTATGAAATACAGAACTAAGGCTGTGGAGAAACAAGTAATCTTCAGTGGAACTTGAATCATCGAGTTAGAGCATATTCCTGTTTCAATTTATTATATTATAATGTAATGGAAGTGGGAAAGACACAAACATTTACAACCTGAAAGTCTAATATGCCACCTACTAGCAACAATGGAGAACAGAAATCTGAGGCAATAGAAATTTCAATGGAATAACTGCATAGGCATGTGGTTTTAAAAGAAGCAAGACAACTAGGATGTAGAAAATAGACCAGTCAAATGAGAAAATGTATCTGATAGTCAAGGTCTGTGTATTCCTATGCAAAATGGAACTATATTAGTTAGCAAGAACCCCTGATTTGGGACAAATGTGACAGTTTTCAACAGACCTAAAAGGAGGTTTCTACTGACTGAATACAAGTAATACTATCAGTACAGAACTCTCTGGGTTATTAAGTTTAACTCTACTATGGCCCAAGATTTTCAAGTTTCAATGGGTAATTTCAGACGTTATGAGATCACAGTCAACCACCCTGAATTACAGTGAATTCAGGGTGGTGGTTGTGATCCCATGAATGCCTATTTGCTCCCAGCCAGTGTTCATCACAGCGAACACCCGGCCAGGATCAAATTGACCACGGTTCTGGAGGTGAGGCCGGCCTCATCTCCAGAACCACGGTTAGGTTGGCCACGATCCAGGACGGGGCTGGCAATAGCCACGATGAATGACTGTTTGCCAGTCCCGTCCCGGAATCAGGTCCCAACCACGGAATCGGGCGCAGCGGCCTGATTGGCTGCTGCACCCGCCCGTCTCCCCGAGGGCGGGCAGGCAACCAGGTACGCACAGGGGAGCGGAGCTGAGCAGTTGCATGTCGCACAGCCCCACCCCCTCCAAGATTCCCCTCTGCGATCAGGTCTGATGGACAGCCGGTCTGATCACGGACCGGGAACCGAGACGGATCCCGGTCCAAGGTTCAGTGTGGCGGGCCGAAAGGCCCATCACGTCTGAAATTACCCCAAGACTATTTAAGACAGTGGAGCTGGATAGTAGCAGATCCAGATGCCAGCTAATGGTTTTTCTATTCGCAAATAAGCAACATGTAACCTAGGCAGTTGCACTATTTGCAATGGTAGCAATATCCCTGAGAAGGAAGGTGGCAGGGAATTGATATGGTTTTGCTGTCCTTTTTTGATGATTTTATTGTTGTTTTATTTCTTCTGTGATTTAATTGTCAAGGCGTTTGTCATTACAATAAAGATTTACTTACTTACTTACAACTTACTAATTGCAGCACACAACGGAAACCATTTAAAATAAACTTTATTACCATCCATTTCACTTTGAAGCTTGTTTCTCTCTCTTTCAACCTCACTCTTAGCTCTTGCTGCCTCCAGTTTAATATTAGTTATTTCTAATTTATGCGAGTGCTTAAGTTCTTCTACCTGTTAATTAGAAAATAATGTAAAATCAGTTCACATATATATCCTAACCGTTTTTAGGATTTAAGCTTTTCATATGTCATCTCACTTAAAACAAAATATTTTAAACAAAGACAACCTGTGTTTATCCTAGCCTTTGCTAAATAGAATTTTTCCATCACGCCACCTCAAAACGAGTGTGCAGTCAACAAGGTCAGCAAGCAGTTTGAAATTGACATCAACATTCAGAAAACTAAAAGCATCCAAACAAATGAGATAACATGTCAAATGATATACAGTAGAGTAAGCAGACCGTTAAATATTTGGAAACATTAATAAATGTGGATGGTTGATGCAACACTGAGATAAGGGTCAAATTCCAAAAGGCAAAACTTCATAATCTTGGGAGAAAGCTGTGCTACGAAAGGATGAAATCAGTGAAAGATTAAGTTGGCTAAGTGCTGACTGATCTCTCCTTATGGGTGTGAGTGTTGAACTCTTAAGAAAAAACAATGAAAGGTATTTAAGGCCATTGAATTTTGGTGTGACAGGAATATGCTGAAAGTTACCTGAATAGTGAGACTGCAGAACAGTCAGATATTAAAGAGCATGAGACTGACCAGAGAAACAGCTTGTTACTACGATAGCCTGAAATGCGACTGAGGACAGGTCACGTGACAATCTTGCAGGATCCCTCTATTTGCCCATGATACTGGCAAGGTAAAATAGAAAGGACCCATCCAGTGGAAAGAAGAGAAGCTAGGCTGACGACATGGGAGAGTAGACTAGAACATGACAAAAAGCTGAGGAACTAAACACAACCTGGAATTGAGAGAACTGGAAGGCCCTGGGAGAGATCACCTAATCAACCAATTTCCAAAGCAGACAAGCTTCATGATTAACATTCAAGGAAGCAATGCATTCCATACCCCTTAAACTCAACAAGTCTATTATTAATATTAATATTATTATTAATTATTATTAGTAATACACAACCAATGTACCCTGGAGCTTTGCAGTAATCAGTTGAAACTTTACAAATTATATTTCCTATTTTTTCCCCCTAACTGGTTGTTAGGAAAAATTTACCATTCCTGGGTAAATTTCAAGTCATTGAATACTGACAAACATGACTGCTTCACCATCATCCCACCCCAGGGTGGGGAGGTCTACCCCCAGCCAGGGCAGCTCTGGTGGCGGGAACAGACATCCCTGTGGCCTACCCTGCCAGGGGATGGAGCAGGGAGCGCTGCAGAGCCAGCCACCTCCACCCCCACACTATAACCGGCACCCTGCACCCCACCATGACAGGCAGTCAACAACAGGAAGCCATAGTAAACACCCAATACTGGGCCCTAGCGGGTGTGCAAACAGATGCACCCACCTGGTTTGTCCAGCTCAGGCCTGGCTGGGCAGCTTGCACGGCTGGGCTGTGAGCCCATTTCATTACAGGCCCACATTTCTTGCCTGATTGCCACCCCCACTAGGGTTTGAACTGGACCCACATAGGTCCAGATCAAATGTGTGAAGAATGACGCTGGCCCAACAAGTCCAAGTAGGCCAACATCATGTTTGATAACACCCACTGTTAATGAGCTACTGAATATGCCCAATTCTGCAATGTGTATCTCCCCATATGCTGCATGTTAACCAGAGTGTCAGACTATCGAGCTTTCTGAAGTAGATACAAAAGAGAAGGTAGCCCACACCATGTGGGTTTCTGCTTGTCCATTACCACCAGACACGCAGCCCCCACAAAGGGCTTGGTCCCAGAGCATGCGGAGCCCACCATATGGGTGAATGTGGGATAACGTGAACTCACGTGTCTGGGTCCCATCAATTAGGTTGCGTGCAGAGCCTCTGCGCATACAGGTCTGCCAGCACCAGAGTCGCACGTGAAAATCTTAGAGCATTCTGAGCAGCAACCACTTCCAGCTCCTCTGCGCTTACTGGCACACACATAACATCCACCTTAAAAGTCCACTGCACCATTTTCAAACATGCATTGTCCCAGCTTGTCCTGGTTTGAAGCATGTGCCCAGTGCTTACCCTTTCCAATCTGCTACATTCTGAGGAACCATTTGCAGAGAATTACCATCGCTGATGCCATGGCTAATATTGACAGGGAGGCAACAACCAGCACTGCTATCACCACTGCACAATCACAGCCACTCTCTGCCTATCGATCAAACCGCCACGGCTGCATTTCCTGGACTGAGGAAAGAGACCAAGGCCTTCACCACTCTATAGAGCGAGCAGAAAGTCCAATATGCCATGGTAAAGTGTTATTGGAATGAGGCAGTGTTCCAGGCGATCTCGTTCCAAATGTTGCAGCAAGGCTACACCGGGGCCATGACCAAATGCTAGCAGCAGACCAAGGAATTAAGGCATAGCTAGATCCAGGACAACAACTCCACCTCCAACCATAGGAGGCAAACATCTCCCTGATACAAGTTCCTTGATAGGTTCCTATGTGTGGATAGTCATCATTGCATCCCGCTTGCATGGCTGCTGCGCCTTTGCCAGGGGCCAGAAGCAGGTGGATACACTCCCCTACCCCCCTGTCAGCTGTTTGTCCCTGCCCTGGAGTCAGCACAGACCGGCAAGAACACAGACACCATGACTCTCACGGTGTATGCCCTCGAGTTTGAGAGCCAGCTTTTGTTCGAGGAGCCACTGGACATTATGGCCAAGGGCACAGAGGA
The DNA here is from genome assembly GCA_003113815.1 of Sphenodon punctatus. Taxonomy (NCBI): domain Eukaryota; kingdom Metazoa; phylum Chordata; class Lepidosauria; order Sphenodontia; family Sphenodontidae; genus Sphenodon; species Sphenodon punctatus. The sequence continues at coordinate 2,204,257 of QEPC01002093.1, read as the reverse complement.
CCCGGATACCACTTTCGTAGAGATGGCAGCGGAGAACAGCAAGTGAATGCATTGGGGGTGGGGGTGTATTGTATTTCATAGTTGCATGATAAAGGTTTCTGTTTATTGTTAGCTAATTATTAGTCCCCTTTACTGTGTTGACAGGCGACCAAGAGAGTGAGGAGAAGCAGCAGAAAAATTCCCAGGAAACAGCTCCACTAGATGGGAACAGTAAGTACGGGCAGTGGGTGGCAAAGTACCATGGAAGGCACCATGGCAGGCGGGGGAGGGAATAGTAGGAATGGTGGTGGTTTCTGTATGTTCTTTACTCCTTTACAGTGACTGCAGGAGGAAAGCTGCATGGTGCTGGGATCGTGCCACAGCAACCATCCCATCAGCAGTATAGGCCAGGTACTCATTCCCACTTGCAAATACATTCTTTAATTTTTCTTCTGTTATCTGTTAAATAAAGTTCTTTAAATGTTCATAATCCATGGTTTCCACGCTTTTTCTGGGAAAGGAGTTTGGGGGAAGGGAGGAGTCTTGGAGAATGGTGGTATGGTACAGCAATAAGTCATGCTGGGGACTGGAAGGGAAGGAGGGTGGCAGGTGCACCGAAAACAGGTGGTAGGGAGATCTCTGGCCATACACTTGAGGGTAGGGAGAACATTGGGGGGGGGGGGGCAGATATGGCATAGCAATAGCTATGGCAAACAGCGGTATGGCATAGCAATAAACTGCTTTGTGGGCTGGGGGTTGGAAGCACATTCACTTGAAGGCCGGGGTAGGGTAGGGAGGGGGCACACAGTAGCCAGTAGCATGCCTGTGCCTCTGTGCTTCCTACTGCCATTCCCAAAACCAGCTGGCCTGAGAATGCCAACAGGAAATGCAGAGGTTCAGGCCTGCAGTCAGCTCATCTGAGAAAGCTAATAGAGAACACACAGGGAAAAGCTACTGGGTGGGGGCAAGGAGAGAAAACATGCTGTCCCAGTGCTGTGGAGGACCCAGATGGGCCAGAAGACAACACAGTGACCCAAAGGAAATATCTTCGATGGCTTTATTGATATTACAAAAAATCATTTAAAACAGTTAACTGATGCTCAAACTGTCCCTGACAGTGGGTGTTGTGCTAGCATTGCGGTTGATGTGCTGGCACAAGGCACCCCAGAGCTCTCCAGCTATTCATTGCTCCACTTGGTCAGCTGGTCCCAGAACAGGGGCACCAGCTCACACAAGCTAACTGTCAAGGAGATTCTCCAACATGGCACCGCCAGTCTTGTAAATGTTATGGAGAACACAGGTGGCAATAGTTAGAAGGGGAACAGCATATAGCTGGAAATCAATTCTGACCACAACTGGTATCTAGCGCTGCTTTTAAAAGGCAAAAAACTCTCTCCACAAAAGAACAGGTGGTGCAGAGCTGCCAGTTGAAGTACCTTCATTCCGGGGTGCAGTAAGCGCTGTACGCCTTTGCAAGTCATGGCTTCAGGGGATAGGCACAGTCCCCAAGAACAACCACCCTCATGAGCACCCCCTTAATGCATGTTTCAGCCGAGGGTTCAAAGTCTCTGGCATACATTTAACCAAAGAAGAGGGACTGATGGAAGATGTGGTCGGCGTGGTTCTTCCTGACCACCTGGCCAGCACATCTACGAAACAGGCACGATAGTCTACTATGGTCTGGAAAACCATGGAGAAAAACCCCTTCCACATCAGGCAGTTGTGCTTGCTATGGGGTGGGCAGAGGATGGCAATATGGCTCCCATCAACTGCCCCAATGCAGTTCCGTTCAGGAACCCCTCCCACTAAAAGTCCTCTATTATCTTTGTGGGATCAGCCAGCAACCGTACCACCTGGTCCAGAAGCATTTCCAGAATTGCTGTGCAAGCTTCCCACTGTGGAGGTTCCAACACCAAATTGCTGGGCAACAGAGTGGCAGGGGTCAGGAGTGGTGAGCTTCCCGATAGCTACGGCAACACGATTCTCCACAGGGATGGGCAACCGCATCACCGTGCTCGGTTTCTCCAGTCTTGGCCGGAGGATCCTAGATATCCACAGGACTAAGTGACGGGGTGTCCTGAAGTTTGTGACCCACTCAGCATCTCCTGTAGTCATAAAAATAGCCCTGAGGTATTAAGCCCTAGAATTATTCTTCAAGTAGGTCTCTATTCAGTTATTAGGAAGCAATTAGGAAACATATAATTTCTGTGCTAAGACACAATTTCTGTGCTGAGATATGTTTATTAACCATAATATATATATATATTGCATTGCTGTTCTACAAGATAGGTAGGTGAAAGTAAAGTCATGTGCCTTTTTCTCTGTTAAATTCTGTCAAAGGTAATTCTTATGCTTCTGTGAGCACTTTGAATTAACTGCTTATAATTGGTATATTGGGGAGCTTAAATTAGGTGGGTCCTTTGACCCCAAGCAATGGGTGTCTTGTTTGTTTGGTGGGCACTGGTCTAGCAAGAGAAGCCACAGCACTTGAAACAGGTGACACACCAATGCTTTTGGTCATCTGGTGTGCAGAGTAACGGAGTGTCCAGTTACTTTCTTTACACCAGTGCCTAAGGAGAGAGAGTGCTCAGCTGGGAGGCATTATGGGGTCTAAAATTTAGAATAGCATTTAGCACCTTTCAACTTCCACTAAGCATCTACTAGAATTCATTTTACTGCTTCTACTCAGTGACCTGCAACCACATTCTTTAAAAGAAAACATGGATCTTACCCCAGACAAGATACACTAAACAATATTTTGTTTTGACACCACTGTCTTGGATGTGTGTTACCTAAAGTACACATATATTATGGTTCATTGTGACCTCAGAGGACATTAAGCAATTAGTGTTAATTGTTCCATTAAAAGGAGACTTTCCTCTAGCGGAAGTTACCTACATGAACATAATATTGGAATAGTGGATTTTAAATACATTGTATAGTACTATTAAATGTTTTCTGTTGGGGAGAGATAGGGAGGACTGCAGAAAACTTAATTACGTGCTCCTCTTACACAATTATGTGTATTTTTAACAAACAAACATAAGTATCTATGCTGATTAATTTTAAGTGTATATGATGTTTATGTCAGAAGTTTATGCACTGCTCTTGTGTTTAAATTTGTTTGAAATACTTCATTGCATGTGTGTATTCTGCTGTTTGAATCCAATTTTAATTAGCTGCAGTTTCCCTCTGTCCTACAGAACGGTTTATATTTCATATTTCAGTCTTGTCTTATGTTTGGATTGGCATTAATGAAAACAGAGGATGAACTAGAAAATTAGCAGAAATATTTTACTGAACAAACAGCAACACCTCACGGATGTTGGTAACGGTAGAACGTAAGGAAACTCTCTGTAGTCCTAATGTTAAATCATTATATCACTAATGCTAAAATAGGTTTAATTTTAAGCTAAGTAAGTGGTTTAAAGGCACTTAATTGGAATAGTAATAGACAGTTCACAATGAAGATTCCACATTGTTTTAAAGTATTTTAGTAAAGGAATTCTGTATAAATTAAGGGCAGTCCATAGGGTCTAAAAATCTAGAAGAAAGATCCAAGATTAAAGACAGTAAGAATAATGTATTTAATTAGTGAATTTAACGTTTATTTCAAACACAAGGTTTCGTTTCAAAATGCTTCAAATTGAAGCATTCAGATGAATAATCAATTATTCAGTGGGAATGTGCCTTAATAAAGAATTCGCAGTATTATAAATCAGTGCATTGGTATGTTGCCAGTTTTACTAAATTTTACTCTAAACAGAGGCAGTTATCCTCTATTATTCAACAACTTCCTGAGAGAAATGGCACTTGTTAGGTGAAAGTGGTATCCCTATATGAAATTATGTAGAATTAATAAAAATTAATAGAAACTGCAGTGAGTTAATAGACTCCATTGAAAGTCTATTAGCTCTGGTCTTCAGTGGAGTGAATAGACTCCACTGAGACTTCGGTGAGTTTGTGGGACAAAAGGACAGGGCTGGTGAAACATTGCAGTGATCTTGATTCCTGGAAGTGAGAATGGGTCAAGTCAAAATAACCATGAAGAGATATGGCCTGAGTGGTCTCCATGGAGACATGGAAATCAAAACATCTTTCTTTTGCTTCATTATTTGGCAGATGCAAACTTCATGCTGATTGGTGCTACCCATGACCTACTTGCCAATGATTAGAGGAACACCTGGCAGCCATATTGCAAGACTCTCAGAAACCCTATAAATATGGCTGAAGATAGTTGACATTAAGGAAAACCTTGCATGCTATCCAGACCTAATGAGGGGCAAAGGCCTGAAGGGACTTAGTTTCTTTTCTGTCCCCACTCTTTTTCTTTTATTTTCCATTTTCCTAAGTATTTTATTTTCCATTCTTAAAGTTATTTACTCCCAACTGGGACTTACTTCTCTCTTTTGCACTAGCAAAAGACATTTCATTTATTTTCTTAGCTTTATACCTTTTTAAGCTATTCTATTTTCTCATTTTTATTTTAAAATGATTTTTTGTTAATACTTCTCTCTTTTACACCTTTTAAAGCCATTTCATTCAGTTTCTCATTTTTATTTTTAAGCTATTTTGTGCATTTTCCTCATTCTTTTTTATTTTTAAAAGCTATTTTTAAGGCCAACACCTCTCACTGGCCTTAGCAAAAGACATGTCTCTTACTTTGTATTAATTTTCACCTGTAAGTTATTTTTGCTTTTTTTTTTGTTATTCCAAAATTTTAAAGCTATTTTTTAAAGTTACTCCTTTTCTTTTCCTTTTTTTTAAAAAAAATTTTTTTTAAGCCATTTGTTCCCAGTTGGGACATAATTTCTTTTGCTCTACCAATGAGCAATTATTTTCAGCTCAGTCTCTAGCCTCCAGAATGCCTACATCTCATCTTCCCCAGCAGGATCCCAGAAGCCTGGACAACTTTTGGGACCTATCTGTATGGTGATTATATATATATTTGTAATTAAAAACACTTTGCGTGCTTAGTGCTTATATACTACTTTCTTAGTGTGCAACCAATTGGGCAGGCAATAAATTGTAGTTTTTCGTTTCAAAGACTGTTGTCTTCTTTCAATTTCTGGCAGAGTACAATTTTGTGGAAGCTGGTTAAGAATATATGCTGGCTAAGTACACATACTTGCTAAGAACATATGCTAGTATATTTAGTCTTGCCTATCCCAATTAAAGCGGAATAAGCAGATCCCTGAACCCTGGTGGAGCTAATTCCTGGGAGAATCTTAGGGTAACATTCCCCACGAAGACAGCATGTTTCCCCCACCAGTTTATTCTTTTCTCCTTGATCCAGACTAGCCTATGGGTACAGCCCTACGAATGGCATTGGTGACTGAAGCCCAAAAGGTACAAATCAGTGCAAATCAGCTTCCCTTGCACAGCTTCGATCCTTCCCAGTGCAATCCATTGTACCTGAAGATAGGTAACTGCATGGTGCCTAAGTAAGAGTCACCCCACTATCCCAGCCACAGATCAAGCAAGAGACTGTGCCTTGAAATCACATCACACTGACAGCAGGCAGCCTGAATCTGTTGGGATTGCTTACAGGTTCTGCTCAGCAGCAGTAATGAAAGCCTGAAACACAATAACGAGCACAAGGAAATTATTTATATAGTGTCAGCAATGTACCTAGTACTTTACAACTGTTGAAAATAGACAGGGTCCCTTCCCCTGGGAGGCTTACAATCTCCATGACTACAGTACCAGCATCCGTGAACTCCATAGACCATATGACAAATGATGTGAACACCTAGCTCCTCATCCCTTTAGTCCCCCCTTTCTTCCCTGATGTAACTACGTAACTAAGTTATGCACATGTACCTGCAACCTCATTAATGCCTTCATGAATGTATATTTGTCTCTCCCTCGGTTGCCCCTATCCCTTGTCTCTCCTAGATTGTAAGCCCCCTAGGGGAAGGGACCCTGTATATTTTCAACAGTTGTAAAGTGCTAGGCACATTGCTGATACTATATAAATAACAATGACAACAGCTGGAAGAGTTGGGTGGCTGCCTAGCTAGAACTGGCTGTGCAATTCACGTAAGCAACTACTGGCCACTGTTGGGTGTGTGCCAAGTGTGCGTGAGCTGCTATTGGCTACAGGGTGGCTATTGGTTGAACAAGTTTTTGCAAAGCTTATGCTGTGTGTGTGTCTACACCAGCACTGCCAATCTAGGTGGCTATTAAACTGCATAGATATTTCTGTCACAAGCATGTAGCTGCACACGTCAAATCAACTAAAATTCTTACAGATGAAGAAGAAGTTGGGGGGTGATGGATATTGTGGCCTTTGCCAACATTTGGGTGAGGCCTGATGTACAGAAAGAATGGCCAGACCCATCCTTCGAGTCAGCTTATATTCTCACAGGGTGGCACATGCACCCAATGGGTTTCTATGTATGCGTGATTGGAGTGCAGGACTGCGCAACCCTGCCGCAGTTCTAAGTTCAGCAGAATGGAAGAGTGGGAGCAACCCTGCTGCAGTTCCAAGTTCAGCAGAATGGAAGAGTGGGATCCCTGGACAAAATGGGAGTGGGACACAAACAAGATCATGACTTTTCTGGATGTCTGTGCACTGCCAGAAGTAGGGCAGTCACTAATGGAGGCTGGACTTTCCCTGCTGCTTTTTGACATCACTACCCTGACGACAGTGAGAAGATACCCACAGGGCCATTGGGAGTGCCTCGACTGGATGGTGGAGATTAATCTCTTCGGGGACATGAGTGACTTGGGATACAGGGAATGTGAACCAACTGAAGAAGAGCTTGTTGCCCTATATGTGGTTAGGGCAAATGGACAAATGAAGAGTGCCCTGGCAAGCGGGGATGTTTTCTGCCCCCACTGCATAGTAATGCAGAACATGATAGAGAGGTGGTACAAGAGGCACATGTTTGACTGGGAGGTTTATGCAAAATGAGAGGGTTTTCCAACAACAAAGTGGGAAAGACCCCAATAAAACTGTGAGCTGTTACCTGCCCGTGCATCACTATGAGCCTTGGATGCAAGAAACTGGGTTGACAACAAGCAAAGACTGATACAGTTACTTTCAGTTGTCATTGTAGGCATTCAAAGTATGCAGTTTGCTCTAAATCTCAATACTGTGTATAGCAAAAGGTTATTTCAAGTTGCCAAGTTCCGGCAGGTATAAACTCAGGTAGGAACCTCCGTGTACAGGGTGGGGATAAAAGGTGCTGGACTGCCTCCTGGAGTCATAACAACCCAGAAGAAAAACAGCTGGTGCGGCTTCTTGTTCCCATGGTTTGTCGCAGTTGAGAGTCATGACCGGGGGCGGGGTGGGGTTGGGTTGGTGGACGGAGAAGAATGGCTGCTCAAGTTGTTAGCTTTTTCATGTTTTTCACTTGTGAGTGGGGACTGCCCAAACGCACAAGAATTACACGTAGGGGGATGCCTGTTTATTAGGGTTCTCAACCTTTTTCCAGTCATGAGTGCTGGAGTGACGTAAATGACTATTTGAGAGCACTGCATATTTTGCACAAATGATTTGCATAAATATGCATAGATTAAGCCTCCCCACTACAATTCAATTAAATAGAAATTGAGATAATTGACCAATTAATCCTAGCTCATATTGACTTTAATAGAGGAAGGACTGTTTCAAAGTGCTCCCAAGTACTACTGAGAGCTTGCTCAGGGAGCACTTTTACATATTGTCCTAGCACTCTGGTGCTTCCTGCTCTACATGCTAAATATGCGAGTGAGGGCTACACAGATCAAACCTGGACTCCAGGGGGTCATCATCTCGTTTGTTAACACTCAAAGCTGACAGTGTACAAGAAGCAGTATAGAAAGACTAGGTTTTTAAAGTTCTGTGCTCTTTTTGAGGTTTCCATGGATCAGGGACGGCTGGTGGGTTTTGAGGTTGGAGGGGCAGCAAGGCTGGCTAGCCTGCCGGCGGCGACCTAGAGGCGGAGCCAGGGCAACAGTGGGCAAGACACACACACACACACACGCACGCAACACAGGGCAAGAATACTGCTTCAGAAAGAAGGGACTTGCTGCATGTGTGTTGGAGTACAGCACAATCACCCCAGCAGTCACCCTCAGTATCACCTCCATGCACCCCAAACCCTTCAACACCCCAGCACAGCCAGCACCCCAGTAGAGCCACCCCCAGCATTACCCCCGGCATCCAAGTCCCTCAGCTTCCCAGCAGTCACCCCCAGCACCCTTACCTGCACCCCAAAACCCTCATCCCCCAGCACAGCTACCCCCAGCATCACCTCCCTGCATCCCAAACCCCTCAACCCCCAGCAGTCACCACCAGCATCACCTCCCTGCACCCCCAACCCTCAGGACCCCAGCACAGCTACCCCAAGCCCCCCCCAGCATCACCTCCCTGCACCCCCACAGCCAGCCCCCAGCACCCCAGCCCGCACCCAAGTACAGCCATCCCAAGAACCCCCAGCATCACCTTCCTGCAACCCAACCCCCAGCACCAC
>QEPC01002093.1:2177758-2194861 GCA_003113815.1 Sphenodon punctatus | reverse complement strand
ACCCCAGCCCCTCAGCACAGCTACCCCAAGCACCCCCTACCTGCACCCCAAGCTCCTCTGCACCCCCCCTCCAGCCCCACATCCCCAGTCTCTCTCCACACCCAAACCAGAAAAAGCACATGGCTAGCAGGGGTCTGGACATGCTTGTTGCTGCAACCTTCACAGAAAAATCCAAACTCAACCAGAAAAACCATCCATTGCAGTACAAGCCCCCCCCCTCCCCCCTGCCCAATACAAGGTGCGGAGGGACTGAAGAGGACAAAAGATTAAAACCACAAAATAAACAAACAATGCACAGATCAGGGCAGGGGATTTGCTTTTTCAAAACTTACCTGGTTTCTGAAAGGATGAGACCTCCTAACCACTCTAGTCTGACTCTGATCTCTTCCCCCTCCCCTCTAGTGAACCTAAAGGAAAGAGCAGGGAAGAATCAGTTCTTTCCATCCCTTCTCCCACTCTGGTAGAGGAGGGGCCAGGGGGAGAAATAGGAGCTGAGGTGGCCAGAGCATTTTGAAAAGGTGCCCGGACATGCCCCCTAGGCCTTATTGATTGGCTGGGTTTCTCCATAGGATCCCAGCCAAGGAGCACATGGCACCTCCCCAATTCCCCAGAAAGCAGTGCGTTTCTGGGTCGACGCCCAGCACATGCTTTCTGAGGGCTTGGAAGACAGTCTCTCAGTCCCCGCCTCTCTAGCTCTCTGGCCAGTGAGTGGAAAGCTAGAGGGAGGGGGGGAGCAGCAGCAGGAGGATGATTGACTCCCCTCCCCCTCCTCCCCTTGCAGAGTTCTCTTGCTGCAGGGTTTGTTTACATAGGACTCATCCTGCTCTCTAGGAGGAGAGATATAATGTAAACAAAGCCTGAGACAAGCAGGGAAATTGACTGCGCTGACGCTGGATCAGCTGAGGAGCAGCTTCTGGCTCCCCAGCAAGCATGGGGGGACCCCTGAGGGACTTGGGGGGGGCACCTGCCTCAACACCCTGGGGGAGGGGCCGCCCATGCCATGGATACAACGATGCAGATAAGATCTGTAAACAAATGTGGCATCTCAGTATTTTCATTAAGTTTATACTTGCAACACTTGCCTTCTCAAATATATAGGTCTTGTGTTTGAAGAGTGCTATTTTGAACTGCCTCATCAAGGCACCAGGGCAGTACTTCAAATCCCTCCTAGAAACCTACCTTTTCTGTCAGGCTTTCATTAGCTCCTCGCCCTAGCAGACTGTTGTTTGATTCTCCTTCAGGATTCCCTGTGTAACTAAGCTAAGCACATAAACCTGCAACTTCTCAACTTCATGAATATACCCCCGTTTCTCCCTATGCTCCCCTTTCCCTTTCTAATTAATGTTTGGTTATTGCCAGGTATATTGCTGGTGCTATATACATTAATAAATAAATAAATAAATAAATAAATAATACCTGTTAGTACTGTAGCTTTCTGTGCTTTCTCAATCTGAAAAATCCCCACGTCTGAGCAAAACGTAGTACAGAAGATTACAGCAACATGAAACGATAAGGTGATTTTTTAAAAAGCATAAGAAAGGGGTAGTCTTTGGACTTCCTATTCAGTTCAACTTTACAGCTACTTACAACCTTGAAAAGTTTTATATTGTGACATACTTCAGATGCATCTTTTTAAAAACTGTGATGTGTATGTCACCATTTGTTTGTCTTTTTCTTTTTCCTCATGTTCTAGCCTCAGGTGCTCACATTCCATCTTTTGGCATTCCATTTCTAGTTGGAACTGCTATTCCATCTGGAGTCTCTTGAGTTCCCGCCTTTTGCTGCATATAGTTCCGGATAGACTGTCTCATCTGTTTTGCATTAAGTTCAGATGGGTCTATCTCCCTAATGTTGCATTCAGCAATAAGCTGGTTCTTTTAAAAAAAAATTCAGGCCTTTGATGGTTTGAGCCATATTTATTCACTGTCCCTATACCCAAAATGAATTCAAAATTAGTGTTACACCCTCTGATCAAGTTCAGCCTGTTATTGCCACTTGGTGGCCGTTTTTTGGCGGAGCCCTGCTATGCAACTCTTACATGTGCTGCTATCTGAATTTCCAAGCGCGCTAGTCTGGGCCAGTCCCTCTGGCCCTTTATGCTCTTCTTAAGCATTTTGTGGGGTTCAAATGGGGTACGCCAAAGTACTGGACTGGCTCGCCACTGTCACCAGGATCAGGGTCCCCCTCTTTCTCTAGGCTGTCCCCCGAATGCCCACTAGGCCAGCCGCAACCCAGTTGCCTGTACCCACGAGTTCCCAAGTGATCAGAAACCCTCACCACAATCATGGAGCTTTTGGAGGTCCGCACACCCAGAAACGCCTCCCCTTGATCTCACAGTCCAGCCGTAACTCAGAGAACCTTCTCTGGTCAGCCGTAGCTTGGAAGCCTTCACGGTGGGGTTGTCTTATATGAAAAAGGTTCGTCTAGACACTCACCTAGATAGGGTACCCCCTTAGTGAACCCCCTCAAGGCCGAAAAAATACACAAGCAAGCTAGGCTTGGTTATAAAACATATTTAGTACATACAAGTATAAGGCTGTTGATCAGATAGTGCAAGTCAATAAATCAGATATAAAAGTACACGCCTTCTAAAATACACTGAGGTTCCCTAACTGCCCTCTTACCCTGAGGCTCAGCCCAAATTGGGTCAGTGCTTCTCGCCTGGGTGTTGAGGCCGGGCTCGGTTCCTTTTAGTGAATTGGAAAGTCTCTAGTTCACGGTGGTGCAGCCTCCCTTGCAAGCTGCTTACCCTTTTCTGGTCAAGATGGAAGAGAGTGGCTGTTGATCCTGTCTTTTCCTTTCTTTGCGGGTTTTTTTTTTGGGTCACTTCCTCCCTCCTGCTTATTTTGTTATTCCAAGTTGGTTGCATACCCTACCTGGGCGTTACCTTAGCAACAAACTGCTTGTTCTGCCTAACAATGGTTTTTCTGCTCCCCCCCAAAAAAAAACCAGTTCAGCAGGGTGGTAAGGCTCACAATCTTCTAACATTTATCTTTGGCTATCCTTGTTAGTAGCCAAATTTACCCCCAATACCCCAAATTCTGTGTCCCCTTACCCCAAATAAGTGTGTTGCCCCCCTTTTCCCCATAACCATATACCATCTAGCTGCCTCATAAAAACAGTATTTTTCAGAAGATCATCAAATCACTAAAGACAATTACTGCCTGCACTGAAACATTCATTAGCTTTAGGCTTTTGTTGTACAGTAATTACATGGTCAGTGAGAATAAAGTATCTAGACGAAAGTTCTTATAATGAAAATCTATTTGCAGTGACAAATGTAATTGCGGCCTGCTAATGTACAGAAGCTGCAAAAGGTTAAGGACGACACAGTACCTTATTAAGTAACGACTATGTAGAGTTGCATTCTTAAATATGAAATAGCAAATATCTTAGGGCAGTATTAAACAAAACAAAAAAAAGTGGTTTCACAGGGCACAAGATTCACAAGGATACATACATCTCCACTCCCACGCTCTCCTCCTCCATTCAGTCTGATATTGCTGACATCTTCCTGACATCTCTGCTTGGATGTCTTGCCACCAACTCAAGCTTAATATGGGCAAGACTGAACTCCTCATCTTCCCCCAAACTGTTCCCCTCCTACTTCCTTCTCAGTTTCCATTGAGGGTGTCACCATCCAGTCTGTCACCTCAGGCGTGTAGCCTGGGATTCATCTTCGACTCCTCCCTCTCCTTTATTTCTCAAATCCAGGCTGTTGCCAAGTCCTGCTGCTTTGCTCTGTAATGTTGCTAAAATCTGGCCCTGCCTTCCTGTTGCCACTGCATAAATCCTAGTCCACGCTCTAGTCATCTTTTGCTTTGACTACTACAACTTTCTCCTTACTGGTCCCCCCTGCTCTGATCTTGCCCCCCTCATCTCCATTCAGTGCTCTGTTGCCAAAGTCATCCCGTCTCTTTGACCACGTTCAGCCCCTACTCGCCGCCCTATACTGGCTCCGCCTACAGGAACGCATTCAACACAAGCTCCTGGTCTTCACCGTCAAGGCTCTTCATGGTCTTGCTCCCACATATCTCTCTGCTCTTGTAGCCCAGAACATTCCTGCCCAGGAGCTTCACTCTTCCTCTGTCACCACTCTCGCCTGCTTGCAACTCCCCTGCTCCTGTAAACGTCTTTGCTCTATCTATCTTGCTGCCCCCCAGATCTGGAACTCCCTCCCTGGATACATTTGTTCTGCTCCCTCTCTCCCAACTTTCAAGTCCCTCCTGAAAACCCACTTCTTCCATCAGGCTTTCCCTGGCTCTTCATGAGTGATAAGAATCCCATCCGTGTAACTAAGTTAAGCACATGCACCCGCAACCTCATAAATGTATCCTTGTCTCTCCTGGTATTCACCTCTCCCATGTCCCTCCGCCTTCCTCGTCTCTCTTAGATTGTAAGCCCCTTGGGGTAGGGATTGTACAGTGCCAGGTACACTGCTGGCACTATATAAATATAATAAATAATCCTTGTGTACTAAATGGACTTACTTATTCAAGGGTAAATGCACAAGGAACAGAAAAGGAAGTGGTTGCGGGGCGGGGGGGAAGAGAAGAGAGAACAGAAAAAGATCAAGCTGTTTTTTTGGCCCGAAGTTACCTTTGAGCTCACCTTTTCGGTAAAGGATTTGTTTGCCTATATTGACCAAGCCGTTATCAATGATGGGAGACCCCGCGTTCTATGTTAGCACACAATTTTTTAAAAACCCTGTTTTTCATCATGTTAAATGAGTAGTCATGTATGGCCTTTGGTACAATTATACCTCATTCTCTGGAAGATTAGATTACTACCATGTGAACATTGTTCTATGAATTCTGAAGCACCAAAACCCATTTGAAGGAGGTCCCAAGATTGTTGAAGTTTGCATGTTGTTCTTGCATTTTATCTACCAAGATCTTAATTGCAGGTTTCATTTTTGTAAGTCATAACATGGTATAATGATAGCTGCTGCATAATGGGACTTGAATGCATTCCATTCTTCATTGTTTGGAAGCTATCATCCAGAATTTCCAATTGTGTTTTAATGCCACCTGGAAAACCCAAGTAGGGTTATAAATGAAGGTTTTCTAAAATCACATAGCTTAAAGAAATAAGTACAATCTCACTCCCCAGAGACATAATTAGTGATAGCGTTTATCAAACCAGAGACTCTACAAGAGACCAAAAATAGTTTTACATTAAAGTGAAACAGTTTTTAAAAGGTCATATTTTTTTGTGAGTTTAAAACTACAGCTGAAAAGAGACTGCATGCACCATAAAAACTTACTTTAGCAGCCAAAGCATTGATTTCTCGTTCAGCTTTGTGCAGTTTACTGGTTAAGAGTGTGTTTTGTTCATTTCTCATCTGTAGTTCTTTTTCAATGCGATCAAGCTGTAGTTGAGCTGACTGTTTTTCTGCCTTAACATGGGGGGGAGGGGAGAAAGGACACATTCATAAGGACCTAAGGCAGAGTCTCTCTCTTGATATGCATTTGGGTCTTGATCCTGAGTGGAGATTTTCAGCACTACAATGTTAATTTTTATGTTGAATTGAACATTGAATGCCACTTATTAGTTTAGAGTTATAACCTATGTATAACATAATCAATAACTTTTATGTTTATATAGTACCCCCCTCCCCCATGACACTCTGAGCACTTCACACAACTAATTATTACAACTTTTAATCATCACAACAACCCTGAGAGGTTGGTTAGGCTGAGAGAATATGGTGACTGGCCCAAGGTCCCTCAGTGAGTTTCTGGCTAAGGCAAGACTTGAATCAGGGCCTCCCCCTTCCCCCCAGTACAGGTACTGCACACTTATTTATTTTATTTTATTCCATTTATATGCTGCCCCCTATGCCTACGGCATCTCGGGGCAGCTTCCAACATAAAATAAACAATCACAATATAAAAATACACACAGGTATTTAAAATACCCCCATACAAATATTTAGACACTGTACCAAATTGGTTCTCATGACCCACCTCTGATCAGAATGAAACAATGAAGCACAAACAGGGGGGAAAGGGTTTGCTTATCAGGGTATGAGAGATGCAATAAGTCTCCCTCCTCCCCCTCTACTTTGAAGCTTAAGCCCTAACCTTTTGAAGGCAGAGAAGTACTGAGGAACAGTTTAGAGGAGACAGGATATTTATAGTCCTGGCCAGTAACATTTTGGGCTCCAAGGGCGTGCATACCCAATTGTGCCCAACAGATCATATTTTGTAGCCCAAAATAAAGGACTGTAGTCAAACACAACCCCAACAGAAGCGAACAAGGTGTCTCAGGTTTGGGTGAGGTGAAAGAAACCAACAGCAAATCAATTGGATGAAGCCCTCAAGAAGAAAAGAAGCATGCAAGGAAGAAGGGAGCCAAGCAGCGGGAAGCCTGTGCAGAGAGAGAAAGCCACTACAGAATCATGCAAAATGTGCAGGGGAAGGAATGGCCAGCTGGAAGAGTGTCGGGTTAAACACAGGCACAGAACACTTGAAGAAGGCAAAAATGAAGAGCCAAATGAGAGATTGATTTTTCAAAAGTAAAGCATATTGTATTACAGAACAATTAAAACAACATTGCAAGTGAGCAGTCTATTGACACTAGCATGTTAAGCAACTACAAATGAGACCTTCTTAGGTAGAGATTGTCTAGGAGACAACCTCTTAATTAAAACGTGGCCATTTCTTTGAGTTGCTCACATGCTCTGCTGGGAGACAATTAAAAAAACCAACAAAACAAAACCAAACCAAACCTACTTACCTCCAGGGATCTCATTGTAGACTGCATCTCGGCTAGCTGTCGCACCTGTACTCTTTGGACACTTTCCGCTTGCATCCCAGAATTTTCTCTCTCTGCTCTTAGTTCTGCTACCTCAGCTTCTAAGCCTTTTATTTTCTGATGCAGTTGAGCCTTTTCTCTTAAGAGTACCTCCACTCGCTTACTGTCTCTTGTGGGATCAACACTAAACAGTTGATTATGCAGTTCTTCTTTATCTTTCTCAAGTCTTGTTACCTGGTAGTAAACAGGAAAATGTACAACCTTTACATTATGAAAAACTGGCCAGTCACAGAAATAATACATTAGTTGACAACCAATGTCAGAGTAGCAATATGCATACGAGGAGAATAAAAATCTCAATTTTTATGAAAATCTTCTGCCTTTGACCTATAAGTTCCACACAGCTTTTACAATAAGATGCTCCAGTCTGACAGTGGATACTTTGCCATTTTCCTAAATGACTGTCATTTTCCTGTTTTCACTATAGGTTCACAAATAAAAGGATATCGCCTGTTACAAACCCTAGGAATAATTTCACAGATCACGGTGATTATGCAGTTCTTCTTTATCTTCATCACAGATCACTTTTAAAAATAAAGATGTAGGTTTTGAAATGTAAAGCTTCAAAACCATATTAACTCTTGGACGTCAAAACGCTCAAGAAACAGGAAACCTGGATTATGCTGAACAATGATGCTTTACTGGAAATCAAACACACAAATACAAATTGAGGAGGGGAGGGAGGAGAGGAATAACTGGACAGGTGGTAGCAATAATGAGAATTATCTAGCTGTTATGAACTGAACATGAGTCAACAATGTGATATTATTGTAAAAAAGGCAAATGCCATTTTGAACTGCATTAGTAAAGCATAATGCAGACTGAGGCAGGATAAAGGCCCTCCATCTTGTGTTTGATTTGGCCGGAGACAGACCAGGTTCGGGGTGAGATTCTGCACCTCACCGCATGGGACTCCCCCTTCCCTTCCCTAGGCTGCGTTGGGTAGAAGGGCCCGCTAGGGCTCTCCCCCTTCACAGCCTGGTAAACGAACTGACCTGCAGCAGCAGCTTCATTCAGCATGCTTGCCAATCGGTTCCTCCTAGTCTTTTCCTGGCCCCTCCTAACGGGGCCTCCCAGAGCGACACAGCCAGATAATGTCATCCAGCTGCCAAGCTGTGAAGGGGGGTGGGGAAGAGAGAGAAGAGGAAGACAAGCCCTGGCAGCCCCTCCCACTTAACGCAGCCTGGGGGGGAAGGAGGGGAGGGGAGATGAAGCCCCGAGGCCTTCATCCCCTCTCCCTGTGGAATCTCCTGTCCCGCGTCTCCCCAGCGCAGGCTGGAAATTCTGCACTGAGAGAAGCGGGGCAGGAGATTCTGCGGGGAGAGGGGGATTCTGTAGAAAATCAGTAAATTGCAGACCTGCATTTGGCTCGGGGCCCTGATTACCTCATGCAAGCCTCCATCTCAGCACACCATGCCTGACCATATGGGTGTGGGACGGGTTAAGATGGTCCACCCCCAGAGACTTATGGAACCGGAAGGGTTCCGGAATGCTCATGGGGAAATACCTGTCAACCTCAATGGTTGCTCCATCAATGACCTTGTGGCCTTTTGGAATGACTGGCTAGCCGGGGCCATTGATCGGGTGGCTCCTAGGAATCCGCTTCTGGTGTTACGTCATCGCAGGTCCCCATGGTTCACGGAGCACCTGGGGCAGATGAAGCACGAGGGGAGGCTGTTGGAGCGATGATGGCACTGTACTCACGCCTAAGATGACTGGTTGCAGCATAGAGCATTTTTGAAGACCTGCCGCAGCTGTGCGGGCTGGGGTGGCTTTTACACAGATCGGGTAGATAGTTTATGAGTTTTATGTATTTTATATTGGGATTTTTATATTTATGATATTTATTATTAATTATTATTGTTTATTGTTAATGGTTGTGAGCCACCCCAAGTTGCTTCAGCGAGAGGGGTGGGGTAAAAATGCATGTAAATAAATAAATAATATCAAAGAAACAATTAGTAACAGTACTACTCTACTGTTACTATTCAGAACTGATTAGGCCTCAGCTACAGCTAGTGTGCCCATTTTGAACACCACATTTTAAGAAATATACAAGCTGCAAAAGATTCAGAGGGGGAACAACCAAGATGCTACAGCAATGAGGAGTGAGCAACATGACACTGTCCGAAAAAAGGCAAATGCATGTATTAACACATGTATCGTAGCTCAAGATGTGCGATGTGGTTGTGCGGCTGTATTTGGCACTTGCGAGACACCACCTGGAGTGTTATGCGGTGCCAAAGGACACCACACTTTGAGAAGATTCAGAGGACAGCAAGCCATATGAGGAAAGGCTGAAGGAATTGGTTAAGTTCAGCCTAGAGAAAAGACAACTAAGAAAGGACAATAGGATTTTTTGAATATCTAAAAGAATGCCACAAGAGATGGCGAACATTTATTTATTAAATTTCTACCCCACCCTTCCTCAAAGGCTCAGGGTGACTTACATCACAACCTCCTGCAGATCTTGCTCCTGGCGCATGTCTGCCCCCGGAAAGGTGTGGAACCGATTCGAATGGTTCACCCCCAGAGATTGATGGAACCGAAGCGATTTCAGAGGGCTCGGGGTGAGATACCCTCTGACCTTGACTACCGTCTCACTGATGACCTTGTCATGCTGTGGAACACTCTGCTGACTGAGGCCATCAATTTGACGGCTCCTAGGCATCCGTTGCCCAGGCGGCAGCTCCACGGGCCTCCTTGGTTTTCCGAGGGACTGTGGTTGCTGAAGCGAGCAGGGCGGCGGTTAGAGTGACGGTGGCGTCATTCTCATGCTGAAGTCGACAGATTATGTCATAGAGCCAGTTTACGGGCCTATGACATGGCTACACGGGCAGCAAAGAAGGAGTTCTTTGCTGCCCTCATAGCATCTGCAAAGTCTTGTCCAGCAGAGCTTTTCCAGGTGGCGCAGGGGCTGGTCAGTCTGGCTTCCCTTCACCTGGGAGTGGAGTCATCTACTGCCTGTTGTAACATGTTTGTAGATTATTTTGTGGAGATAATCGCTCATATTCACTAAGACTTCGATGCTGCAATTGATATACAAGAGGAACTGGAGATTATGAAAGCCCCACCTTGTCCGATTGTATGGGATCAATTTCAGTTGGTGACAACTGCCAATGCAGTCGGTGTTCTTGGGTCAGTTAGGGCCACCTCTTGTGAATTAGATCCATGCCCGTCTGGGCTAGTTAAATTTTGCTGGGAGACAATGGGACCGTTGCTGGCTGGGGCGGTCAACGCCTCCCTTCGGGAGGGCAGAGTGCCGGGCTGTCTTAAGGAAGCAGTGGTGAAGCCTCTGCTCAAGAAACCATCACTTGACGCTGACTCCCCTGCCAGCTACTGGCCTATCTCTAACCTTCCATTTTTAAGGAAGGTTATTGAACGGGCTGTGGCCCAGCAGCTGCAGGGGCATTTTGATCGCGTCGGTTTTCTTGATCCCTCACAGTCGGGATTTCGGCCGGGTCATGGCACCGACACCGCACTTGTGGCTTTGGTGGATGATCTGCGCCGGGAATGGGACTGGGGTCATTCAACCCTGCTGATCCTATTAGATCTCTCGGCTGCAATAATACCGTTGATCACGAGAGGTTGGTGATGCGCCTGCGGGATGGTGCAGGGGTGGGCGGGACTGTTCTCGAATGGTTCCGGTCGTTCCTGACCGGAAGAACCCAGCGAGTGGTGCTCAGGGAGTATTTTTCATCATACCCAGACCTCTCGTTGGTTCCCTCTTCTGTTCAACGAGTATATGCAGTCACTTGGCAAAGTGATCAGAGGGTTCGACGTATGGTGTCATCAATATGCTGATAACACCCAGATGTACCTCTCCTTTTCAACTGACCTGGGCCCAGCAGTCTCAGTGCTTACCCGGTGTCTGACAGCTGTAGGGGACTGGAGGAGTGCTAACCGAGGCTGAATCCTGACAAGATGGAGGTGATGTTGGTGGGTAAGCAGATGGAGATGGCGGCCCCCATCACTGATGGCGTCTGTCCTCCGTTGGTTTCCCAGGTCCGGAGTTTGGGGGTGCTCCTCGATGCGCAGCTCCGCCTGGATATCCAGGTGGAGGCTGTGGCGAGGAGTGCCTTTCGCCAATTACATCTGGTGCGACGGCTTCAGCCGTATGTCTCAGACTCTGACCTGGCCACCATCATCCATGCTTTCATCACCTCTAGATTGGCCTATTGTAACACGCTCTACTTGGGGCTACCTGTGGTGACGGCTTGGAAACTGCAGCTGCTGCAGAATGCGGCGGCCCGTCTTCTGGTAGGGCTGGGCCACCGAAGCACATTACACCAGCGTTCCATTATCCGCACTGGCTGCCAGTGGTTTTCCCGGCCCAATTCAAGGTGTTGGTTTTAGTCTATAAAGCCCTAAACGGCCTAGGCCCTGCATATCTGCGGGACTGCCTCACCCCCCAGGTGCTGGATTGGCCTCTGCGGTCATCCAGGGGTGCCCTGCTCGAGGTCTCGCAACTCTTCCGGGGGGCCACACGGGAGAGGGCATTCTCAGTAGCCGCACCACGGCTGTGGAACTCCCTGCGGGTGGGGGCCCGGCTGGCCCCTGGTCTCCCTTCGTTTCGAAGATGTTGTAAGACATGGCTGTTCCACCAGGCATTCGGTGGGGGAGATGGATGATAGGTGGGGGGTTAGTTACCTCCTTTTAATGTTGTTCAAAGCTGTTTTAAATTGTTTTATACGCTGTTTTTAATATGACTGTGCGCCGCCCCGAGCTGCCTGTGGCAGGAGGGGTGGGATAAGCAAGATTTTTAAATAAATAAATAAAATAATAAAAACACAAAATACAATAAAGATCCAATAAAACTCCCTATAAAACCCTAACCCCAACTGCCAAATGCTTTGCCAAGAAAAGTTTTACACCGCCTCCAGAACCTGCTCAGGCTCCAATGGACCCGGAATCCAGGACAAGGGGAGTTCCTTAATACCGGGGCAGCAGCAGAGAATGCCTTTCTGCGGGCCGTTGTCAAACCGACAAAATTGGCAAGTACCTGAAAGAGAGCAGTCCTGGCTGACCACAACGGTTGCAGTGGGGCATGGAAGGAAAGGCAGTCTTTCAGATATGTGTGGGGCCCAGGCCATTTAGGGCTTTAAAGATAAGACCAGCACCTTGAGTTGTGCCTGGAAAGTTATAGAAAGCCAGTGTAGACTAAAGCACAGGTGCAATGTGCTCACAGCAACCCACCCCTGAAAGGAGCCAGGCCGCCACACCAGCTGCAGCTCCAAAACAGTCATCTAGGGCAGCCCCACGTAGAGAGCTCTGCAGTAATCCAGCCTTGAGGGAATGATAACATGAATGACAGTGGCCAAACCTGAACGAGAGAAAGAGTCACACTCTTCTCACCAGATGGAGTTGGTGAAAAGCAATCCTGGCCACCGCCGCAACCTGATGTTCCAGGCACAGCAAGGGGTCTAGAAGCACTTCAGGGCTGCGAACCTGAGTAAACAGAGGGGGCCAGACTCACTCTTTTTTTTTTTTTTTTTAAACGGGTAAGGTAACATTTATTTAGGCGTCAGCTTTTGCTATAGCCCTCCAGACAAACAAACAAACAAAATATATAAATACAATATAGTTAAAATACATATACAATCTGTAACTTAAAATACACAGTCTCAATTCCAACTATCCTGCACTTTAGGGGGAGAAAAGCTAAAGCAAACAAGATTCCCCTTACAAATCATTTATTATCGCCTTCCGTTTCTGGGAAGCCAGGCATACTTAAGTTTCAAGGGCCACCATATCCTCCTCTTTGGACAAGGAAAGGAGGCTCCTATACCCTTGGTCTGGCTCTATAAACAACTTATCACAAAGTAACGCTTGGAGTCAGACTATCCTAAGATTGTTATAGTAGGCACATATTAACAGGAAGTGCTCCACCTTTTCCAAACCCCCCCACCCCCCGGAACAGGTACACAATCTCCTGGAATAGGGAACCCCTTTGTATCTCCCTTCCACCACTGCCGTCTGCACCAGCTGAAACCAAAGAAGAGTATAACTTTTTCGGAGGTTGTGGCTCAGAAGCACATCCAAATAATTTTCCATTCCCCAGCCCAGCTTAACTAACCTGAACCAGGGGGCAACCTTCCAACTCCCTAGAGCCTCCATGGCCTCTTGCCGGTCAATATCCTCTAGCCTAATTTGGACTTTTTTTTTAATTGCTACTAAAGACCTACTCTCAAAGTAGGCAAAAGAGAAACCCTGGCTCTGAAGGAGATGGGTCAGGTACCTGAGCCACGGGTAACTCCCGGGCCCATACACAGCAATTCCTCACAAAAACAAAGTCGTGGGGGCCAGACTCATTCAATGACAGGGGTCCCAATCCCCTCCAAGTCAGTGTTGGGTGAGCTGCATTCCCATCTGCTGCTGTGCCTTGGAGTCCTCCTTCCTGTCCCCGTCATGGACTGTAGCATCAAGTCTGGAGATGTGCTGCATCTCCTCTGTGGCTACTGTGGGGCCTTGTAAATCCCCGCCACCCAGACTGTAAGTAGCATCAAGCCCTTCCTGGGCATTTACTTCAGAAGGGGTGGCACCCAGAGCAGGCACCACACTGGATGTCCCAGTAGGAGGGAGGAAGGACCCTGCTAGACGAGAATTGCTTATAAAGCGGTGCCCCTGGCAGGTGCCTCTGACATGGCTTCACCATGGGCAATGCAAAGGGTGCCCTCTGACATCAACTTTCAGCAACAAAAGAAGTGGTATTTGACTGTTGTGGGATTAGAGAACAGAAGGGGACTCTGCTAATGTTTTAAATAGTCTGTATCCCCAGAACAGTCTGGGGATACAACCATGACCCTCAGAGAGGATGGGGTGAGTGCTCTCTAGGGTAAAACAAGAGAGTTCCTAGGGATTGGGAACTCCCTTGTTTGAGAGGCAAGGGAGTGGGAATGGGTTGGATGGGAAGAGGGGTGGGATTGGTAATGTCTGTACTAAGTATTTTTGTTTTAATTATTGCAAATATTTATCTTGGTTTTTTAAATTGTTGTAAGCTAGCCTGAGCCAATTTTAGGATAGGGTGGAGTATAAGTTGAAAAACAACATTTGTTTACCAATGTCACAGAAGACAAAACAAGAGGGGATGGGCTTAAATTGCAACAAATGTGGATTTCTGTTATTTAAATATTCGGACATTACAGAATTAAAGAATGTAAAGAATATCATTAACATGATAATCAGGGATCCTAGTCTTCCGTGATAAAAAGCCACATTTTGGGGGGGAAAAACCCGTAAGAATCCAGATTTGTTTACAATTAAAATAGAAATGCTGATCTTTAGTTTCCCTAGCAACAAAAAAGTTCTATGTGCTCTATAATTGGGCAAGCGTGCACTAGTGCAAACTGCGCCAATTCCACTTAACATGCTGCTCTGGCTGCAGCAGTTATGAGCTGCAGCGTACACCCAAGAGACGGGGCAGAAATCAACAGGAAAGGACGGGAAGGAGGGATGGTTGCTATCCTGGGGGCGTGGGGGTCACGACAGAGGAGCAGGAGCTGAGTCTTACCAGTGTGCAGTAAAAGTAAGTAAATGTATTATTATGCATAGCACAAGACTATTGCAAAAGTAAAACAGAATAAGAAATAAAATAAAATCAAAACCATACATCATAAAATATGTAACAATAAACAGTAACAATCTTCCATATACAAAAATTAAACTGATCCACCTTGTACTTAGGGTTATGGGACTGGAAGCAGATTAAAAAAATACTCCCAACCATCATGCAAAATAGTTTACAAAAATACCAACAAAAACACTCTAGGGGCCGAATACACTGCCCCAACTCTTTTACCCCTGCTGCCTATCGGAAGAGGATGCCAGTGGGAAGTGCTAAGTGACCAAACTGGCTGGAAACTCAACTCGACCTGAAATCCCAAACTAGGCTGCAACTCAGCTCTTTTCAGAAGAATCAGGAAAAGGTTTAAATTGGAGGAAACACTGGCAGGCAAGCAGAGTCCTCGTTAGAAATTTTGCAAGCATTCGGGTGATATCAGGATGCGAGTCAGATAGTGCTATAATCAATAAACTGTGCTTGGTCCTGCCCGGGTATTGGCATAAAAATGATCACAGAAATTCCTGATGTAAATGGTCATATAAATGGCATGAGAACAAAAGATGAGCTACAGTCTCTCCTCAAAGTTAATTGCCCAAAGTCTGCCCTCCAAGATCGCAATAGGGAGGGCATTAAAACGAGCACTGAGGAACAGGAATTTCCCATGAGGGGAAATTGAGAAGGTTAAGTAGGAAGCCATGGTCCCCTGGGCCGGAAATACCGCACAGTAACAAACTGTATGGGGAGAGGCTCTGATTTTAGCTACCTCTTCTTGCCTAGCTATATCCTCATGCCTCAGTAAAAGCTCTGCTTTGACTGCGCTCAAATCCCTGCCTTCAAAGCAATCAAATGAAAAGCCCAGTCTTAACAAAAAATACTCTATGGCACAGATCTATTGATCCTTATAGGAATCATTCATTCAAAATTTCACCAGCCCCCAGTCCCGAAAATCCAGGAGCTGCAGCCAGAATCTTAACATGAGGCCCCAGGCTACCATGGCCCAGCTACTCTGCCCGAGTTCAATCCTGATTGCTGCATTTGGGGTACCATTTGGTACCCTGCTTAAGCCTTTCAGGAATTTAGATTGCAGGATGTTTAAATTAAGTTTTGAACGGGTGAGGGGAACCCACAATTCTGTGCCATATAGATACTGGGCACGGGTTTTACTGTTGAATACTCTGATTGCAGAGTCAAGGGCATTCCGCACTGAGACCCCAAACAGATTCTGGATGGCCTGAGAAGACTCCCTGACAATAGTAAGTGCCCTCTGATGGTGGAAAGTCCAACAACCTGAGGCCCTAAAGTGCAAGCCCAAGTACTTAGAAGAGCCTACTTGCTGGATTTGGTGGTTGTTAATGTGCCATTTGTAGGGCTTCCTCCCATGAGAAAAAAAAACATAACTTCAGATTTCTGGTAGTTTACAGATAGCCTATTGGTCCTACAATAATTTGCAAAACAATCAAGTTGCCTATTAAGGCCAACTCGTGTTTGAGACAAAATGGCTATATCGTCTGCATACAGAAGACATCCTAGGGAATGGGATGCCAGCTTAGGTGTGAAGAACTTGGACTGTGCCAGCAAGGGCAACACTTTGTTGATATACAAATAGTAAAGGGGCTAGAACGCAGCCCTGCCTAACCCTTAAGAAGATGGGAACTTCGTCTGTTAAACAATCCTGACTACCTGGCTTAACTACCAGGGTAGAGTCTGAATATAGTTGTTGTAATAAAAACAGCAACCTACCTTCAATGGAGAGCTGCTTAAGTTTGTCCCACAGAATTTTCCTATTCACTGTGTCAAACACCTATTTAAGGTCCAGGAATGCCACAAAAAATTTCCCATCGGCCTTACAGTATTTCTCCACTAGATGTTGTAGCACAAAACAATGCTCCACTGTAGAGCGATCTTGCCTAAACCCTACCTGTTCTGGGTACAGTATGTGTCTGTCTGTCACCCATGTGCTAAGCTTGCCTAACAACCATTTATCGTAGATCTTGCTAATACAACACAGGAGGCTTATGGGCCTATAATTAGCAGGCTCTACTCTGTCGCCCCTCTTATAGATGGGAACCACCACGGCTTTCGCCCAGTGGGGAGGGATTTGTCCTGTGTCGGATTCAGAGCGACTGACACTGGATATGGGGCAGTAGGGGGAGAGCGCGAGGTGATGGAGGCCCCGTCTGGTCCAGCTTTGTGGGGGGAGTTTCAGGAAGTGACGCTGGCTGATGCGGCAGATGTCTTGGGGTCTGTGAGGGCCACCTGTTGCGAACTTGATCCATGCCAGTCCTGGTTGGTGAAAGCCTCCAGGGAGACATTAGGAACGGTGCTCGCGAGGGTAGTGAACGCGTCCTTGCAGCAGGGGAGGTTGTCGTCCAGCCTCAAGGAGGCTGTGGTGCGCCCCCTGCTGAAGAAACCATATTTGGACGTGGATGCGCTCGCCAGTTACCGACCTGTCTCTAACCTTCCCTTTTTAGGGAAGGTTATTGAGCGGGCGGTGGCACTCCAGCTCCAGGTGCATCTAGACAGCATCGGTTTCCTGGACCCATTTCAATCTGTGTTCCGCCCCGGCTATGGCACTAAGACGGCGTTGGTGGCCTTGGTTGACAATCTCTGCCGGGAGATGGATGCAGGATGTTCAACATTTCACATCCTGCTAGATCTCTTGGTCGCTTTTGATACCGTGGACCATGGGCTGCTGTTGAGACGGCTATGAGACCTGGGGGGTC
>QEPC01002093.1:2164318-2177139 GCA_003113815.1 Sphenodon punctatus | reverse complement strand
GTTGTCGGGAGCACATTACACCTGTGCTCCGGACTCTGCACTGGTTGCCAATAGCGTGCCGAGCTAGGTTCAAGGTTTTGGTGTTGATCTATAAGGCCCTTCACGGTCTGGGCCCCTCGTACCTCAGGGACCGCCTCGCCCTCCATGCCCCAGAGCAGCTCATCTGGTCTGCCGGGGGTGCCTTCCTGGAGGTCCCCCGCGTTAAGCGGGGGGCCACAACGGAGAAGGCATTCTCGGTGGCCAGGCTGCGCCTTTGCAACTCCCTTCCGGAGGAAGCTCGCCTGGCCCCAAGCCTGCTGACATTCCGGCAAAGTTGTAAAACCTGGCTGTTCTCCCAGGCCTTTGGGGAAGGCAGAGGAGGGGGAGTTAGGTTTTTTTTTTAAATCTCCCCTACCCTATTTATTGTTTTAATGTTTCCCGGGCCCTGTTTTAATACTTTGAACTGTATTTTAAATTGTTTTATATATATTTTATATGTATTGTATTTATATGTATTTTTATTGTTGGAAGCCACCCCGAGCTGTTCTCAGAAGGGGCGAGGTAAAAAATCTAGAAAATAAATAAATAAACGAACTACCAGCGGTAAATAGAGTGGAAAGTCAAAGGAACCCACCAGGATCTAAACTTCTTGATGCATTCAATAGTAATGAGATCTGGGCCCGGCACCTTGCCATTGTTGAAAGTATCAATAAGAGAATCAATCTCCTGATCAAGGACCGGAGGCCAAACTGGGAAAGAGGCAATTTCTACCACTGAGGATGGAGGGTTCCTGTCTGCTGGTTCCCCGGCATACATGTGCTGGAAATGTTCGATCCAAAGCTGACTGGGGACTGCTGGGGGCTGGAAACCGACCCTTTCCTTGTGAACTGGTTGACTAAGCACCAAAACTGCTTACTGTCCCCAGCAACTGCCGCTTGGGCCAAATTGCACCAATAATTATCCCAGTAACCTCTTTTCTTGATTTGTATCAATTTCCTGTACTCTTTTTTAGCAAGAGTAAACTGGGAAGGGATAGCAGAAGTCTCACCTCTGCAAAATTGAGCATACAAACGTTCTATCTTTTTCTTTGCTTTGTGGCAGTCTGAATCGAACCAAGCTTGGTTGCTCAGAAGTTTCGTTCCTGCTCTTCACTGCGTCTGGCATTTAGCAGCCAAAAGATGTTGAATTCTCAAGGCAAGGTTTGAAAATACACGGATTACATCCGAGTCATTGACCCTTGCGATGATGGTTGACATGGCATCAATTGCCTGTGTTCCTGCTAGGAAAGGCCATCGTCATGGAGCCTGTCCATTTTATTGAAAAATGTCCCACCCCCACCCCCCGAAGAGGTCCTCATTACAGGAGGGACGGCATAGCAACCCGGCAGCTCAAGGGAAAACCGCAATGGGAGATGATCACTGATGTGGCATCCGCCCACTGAAAAATCCTTGACTAGGGCTAATCCATCGACCGAGGTGGCGACATAGTCAAACACACTCACGCCTGTTGGACCTAAAAAGGTAAATTCACCTCTGCAATCCCTAAAACCAGAGTCATTCAAGATGAAAAGCGAATGCTCCAACAGCAATTTACTCAGAATGGTGACTGAATTATTTAATGTCCTGTCTTTAGACTGCCTAGATTGGAGAATACTATTAGCAAGGGGCAAATTACATTCACAAAAGGGGGCAGGTAATTCATCACCCTGGCCGAGCCAGGCATTAAAATCCCCGGTCAGGATGAGCTTCCTCTTGGGGAACCAGTGTGCAGGGAAACTGGGACGCTCGGAAAAAAGACCCACCTAGAATGCAAGCCGGCTTGGCAGACAGGCAGAATCTGCCCCACATATGCAGGGAATAGGCAGGCGCGCTGGCCACCCAGCCATCATTCTGCGCCTTGGTAAGAGCGAGGCTCTCTTCCTTATGTGCCCCGATACTTACAGTCATCCTTGCCAATATCATAGCACTCCCCAGGCACACTCATGTGCCTTGATACCTGCACCTGCCCCCGCCCAGCACTGCATGCGCCTTCAGACTCCCTTTTCCCCTCCCTTTCATCAGTCCACTAATCCCCTGCCCAAACAGTCAGACAGGGACCTGCACCTGCTCTAATGAGGGGTTGGACACTGTTGGGGCATGCATAAGTCGCTCCGAGCTGCCATTTGGGCAGGAGGGAGCGGGGTAAAAGTACCACGAAAAAGATAAATAAATAAATGGGGCCCCATGTGCCATGGCAACCCTGTGAGATGCTGGGGTGGCTGGTAGCACTTGCTCAAAGTTCCATCCCTCTGGCTCAGGGGACGCGATCGCGGTTGTCAGCTGGGGGAGTGGGGCTTAACCTACTCTGGGCACCGGCATTAAGTAGGTTGCTCTGGCACGTGCAGTGCACAGCATCCGGAAGCACGGGATCCATCAACACAAGGGCATCAGTGCTGCCCTTATACAGGAGCAAGGGGCCAGCTAGATCGCGGACTAATGATTCTCTGTAAAAACTCAAATTTCACATTTTTCAATGGCGAACAGATTTCTAGGATCCCTGATGATAATTAAATAAAAAGATGCCCTGAAGAACAACTGTTCTCTGTTGCTCTCCATTCACACTGAAGGCAGAACAAGATGCAATACAGGTCTATTGTAGGAAGGAAACTTTATATGAAGCATTAAGGAAAACTATGGAGCCAATCCAAGGTACACCAAAATGTGCAACACGTGTGCACTAAGTGCATGGTATGTGTGCACGTCCTGCACTCAGTGTGCACTCAATGCACATTTGGCGTGCACATGCAACCAGCACTTAGTACATGCATGTACTTTGGATTGGGCCTTTTAGTTGGACAAGTTGTCCAGAGCAGTCATGGAACCTCCTTCACTGGAGGCTTTCAAGTGCAGGTTGGAAAAAAGACAGTCAGGGATGCTTTAGGTCTAGTGAATGCTCTCTCAGTGGAAGAGTTTGGACTAGATGGCCTTGAGGTCCATTCCAGCCCTACAATTCTATGATCCTATGCTGATCCAGGTATAATTTTATATTGTAATTGATTTACATATTCAGTGTCTCCAAAACAACCATTGTATTTATATTCCTAAAAACGTAGCAGGCAACAGGATCCTCCAATTGCTTAGCACTAGTGTAAAGTCCCTTTACTTCAACGGAACTCCAGCACGCACCATCACCACCTGCACTCCTGTGTAACCCTTCTGTTGATTAAACTCAATATGCAAAGTATTGCTACAGGGTAAACATGAACAAACTTATTTCTATATGCATTTTGTATGTGCCATATTAGGTTTTTTTTAATTGATTTAGTCCCTAGTGAAAAAGACTTGGGAATATTTCACTCAGAACAAAATCCTTGGTGTGAAGTTTTGAAACTATTCAGTGGTGTAGAGGAACATGTATATTTTTGGAAATGACAGTCAAAAGAATACTGGGAAACTGCTGATGAGTTTTTTCCTGGTTCTATATTAAAGAAAACAAACATTTCCTTAGATCCATTTCTAATATATATGGACATTCTATATTTAGGACAGTAGAGCTCAGAACTAAAGGAGATACCTTGCTAAACCCTAAGTCTCTAAAACATGATTTAACAATAGTAATGTACAAGCTACTGGCTTTCCTGAACATAAAGACAGACTTGTTTCTAACATGATAAATACATCCTTAACATCTTGACGCAGATGGTAATGGATCAAGGTCCTAACAAATCCATGCATCCTGACAGTATTGAAATACCCATCATGCTGCAATCTTTATTTTAAAAAGAGAAACGCTGTTAGAACTTCAGCTAAAATGGCAAACACATCACATTTTTAAGCATAATTTTAACAACCTTTAGTGATTTTACTTTGTATTAAGTATTCTCTACCTACCTCCGAATCATACTTTATTTTTTTCTCTTCTAAAATTCGTGCATGTTCTTCCTTTTGGTGTTCAAATTCTGATTTGAGGAACGTATGTTCATAACGAAGTTTATTATATTCTGTTCTATATTTTTCTACCTCCTAAATTAAAAGGCAAAACATAAACACATATAAAAGCTAAATACTTGATGTTTTTATTTCATTAAAATGTACCTGAAGTGTCAAAATCATCTTTTTATAAAAATAATTTTTATGCCACTAGCTGACAAAACACCCAGAGGAAACACCCTATATTCTGAGGAAACAGACAAAGAAAAAATGAATTGTTCTACCTACTTACCTCATCTAGCTTCCGAAAGCGTTCTCTCATAGGCATTTCCAATTCATGCTGTATTTGTGCTTTCAACAATTCCAGCTTTTGAGGAGTTATTACCTAATGTCAACAGAAAACAGATAGGTCCTAGAGAGATTGACCAAACAATAAATCAAGCTCCATGTTAGAAGATGATAAGGGTTAGACAATGAAACTATGGGTGAAAACAGACATGACACTAACCACCCTTGGTGGTCATTTATGCATGTTTCAGGGCTGCATAGGGCCCCAATACAGCCCTGCAACATGCATAAATAACCACCAAGGGTGGTTAAAGGGTGGTTAGCGTCATGTCTGTTTTCACGCAAAGTATATCAAATCAAGTTTATTAACATTGGCTCTAGCTTTTGTCATAGCCACAAAATATTACAGAAAAACTATTATTCAACACATGTACACTCAATGGTGTGTAATGGAAATCAAAGGACAAGACTGTCAACTCTATTCCACTTTAAAAGCAAATAAAGCAACTCTCAAAATTATATTAGGTTCCTTCTGCTGCAGAAGCCAAACACGTTTTTCAAAATTAGTAAAAAAATCTTAGTCTATCTAAAAATGACTGTAAATAAAAACTCCTTAAATCTTTATACAGTTGAATAGTGAACTATATCTTCAATAGCACTAGACTGGCAAGGGCATAATCTTAAATCCCTAGGTATATGTAATCTCCTTCCCACGTTAAAAGTGGACATCATTTGTCCTGTTCAAAACCTTCTGATACCAATAAATTATGCTTTAAATCAAGTGACATGCAACCTTCCATTTCTTAATCTGTTTTCCACACAGAGGGGAAAAGCGACAAGTTCTGATGGAAGCCAAGCCCTCCTGTGGAGCAATGTCTTTTATTCTTTGAAAGACAATAGCCTTTTCTCTAATAGTAAAAATTCTTTTGTTGTCATTTGTGTAAAAGCCCAATCCACTATAATTAAAGGTCCTGGATACAAAATTAAACCATGGGGGATGAAAGGAATGATGACAATCTCTATCCTCCAAACAACATATCTTTGGTAGCCTAGTTGGGGAGTAAAACATCATCCTACCAACAGACTACTACTCTGGTGGTTATGTTTGTTAAAAGAGATACCATACCAGTTTCTAATCTAAGAACTGGTGTTGGTATAGAGGGAGGAAGGCTTAGAAGGTAGCATAAAAAATTATTGGGGGGTGGGGGGAACACATCAGTATCAGTTGACACAAAACCCCCAAATTGCTGCTGCATATAACATTTGCAATGCCACTTTAGCTTGAAAAGCCTTAAGTACCACAGATATAGATTTTTGAGCAAAAATATCACGAAAACAGTTAATTGCCAGTGCAGACTGACTAAGTTTATCTTTCAAGTATTTAACATGATCAGTCCAAAGTGTTGAAGATGACCAGCTTAAACAAATATTTTAATTCCTTAATCACCTCCAACTTACAGGAATCAATTTGCAAAGTAAAAGATCTGGGACACTTACCACAACAAAGTATTTTAGTTTTATTATAGTTAATAGTAAAGTTATCTTTAATGGAGTTAGCAAATTTGGTTAAAGCTCTTTCTAAGCATATTGGTGTTTTAGAAAGGAGGACTGCATCATCCACATACATCAAGATGGAAAAGTGAGTATTAAGAATTTTCAATGGGTGTAAATCTGAACCTTTCAAATTTTTAATATCATCATTTACGTACAGGTTAAACAAGAGAGGAGCTAAGATACAACTACATCAAACTCCATTGTAAGTAGAAAATTTGGAGGTTAGTTCACCTTGGGGGCCATATCTCACCTGCACCCATAATCTGTATATTATTGTTTTATCCGTTTCTTTTGCAAAAGTTAGAATTGTTCAATTAAAAAAAAAAAAGTCTCAGGAGGGAAGGGTCAATTCCCAGGTCAAACAATTTCTGCCCAAAAAGTGTCCTATGTAAGGAATCGAAGGCTGTTGAGAGATCAATAAAGGCAGCATATAGTGACATCTTGCAGACTTGTGTATATTTATGTCTAAGGTATTGGATGGTAAATAGATGATCTAAGGTAGAATAGGCCTCTTGGAAATCAGTTTGTTCCTCACAAAGTATGTTTACACAAAAGATGGAATATGAGATGTCGCCCAAAAAGTTTTGCTGAAATACTGATGAGACTAATAGGGAGATAAGGTCCAGGACGATTTCTGGGCCCTCTCTTGTAAATAGGGACAATTGTAGTACCCTTCCATGAGTGCAGAATTCAAAAGGAACTGATGATGTTAACTGAACCAGCAAATCAGGACAGGTCTCGGCTGGAACTTCGTCAGAACAGGAGCCTTATTCTTTTTCTACATTTTGATCAGATGTAACATCTGGTCTACTGTAATAAACTAAGAAGGGTTCATACCTGCCTGAGATATTACAACAGAGTAGAGCCGAAAGAATCATTTTGATTATTAACAGGCAAAGTATACAGTTCAAGACAGATATTTTTTTTTAAATATGTAATTTATTTTTTCCTGATTTCATTAAAAGTTTCAATCATCCTAGAAACAATGGATACTAACCTTCTTCTGAAAAAGAACAAATTACATTAAGAAGGCCAATAATAAACATTTTTAAATAATTATAGTCACTGCATAAACCTTGAATTTTTTTTCAAACAAGGTGTTCAGATGCACGGAGGTATTTTCATGTTTATTATTATTATTACTGGACATTAAAACAGATTCCCCCTTGCCCATAGTCCTCGCCTGCTTTTCTAGTAATTTGCCCTTAAAGAATTTCTGTTATTATTAATAGATTAAAAGGGGTGAATAGGTTCATTACGACAATGTAGATAATATATATATATATATATATATATATATATATATATATATATATATATTACTTACCAGAGCAGAGAATCTAATTGTCACAGAAACGTTCTGATGGCATGGCCAAGTCATTGCTTATTCATTTTGTTGATTACATGATGGGACAGCTATTTATAATAGCTTTTTGTTATTAAAAGTGAGGTAATTCACTCCATCTGGTGAGAAGGCTGCATCTCTTTCTCAGATACAGATCTGGCCACCATCATCCATGCTTTCATTACCTCGAGGCTGGACTACTGCAGCGCAGCCTATGTGGGGCTGCCCTTGAAGACTGTTTGGGGGCTGTAGCTTGTGCAGAACACAGTGGCCCGCTGGGAGCACATTAAACCAGTGCTTAAGTGTCTACACTGGCTGCCAGTAGCATTCCGGGTACAATTCAAGGTGCTGGTTTTGACTAAAAAATAGCCTTAAGTGGCCTGGGGACCGCCTTCCTCCTTATGTCCCTTCATGGCCTCTAAGATCAACTGAGGGCATCCTTTTGCAGATCCTAGCTTTGGTCTAAGTCTATACGACCCAGGCACACAGAGAGGCATTCTCAGAGGCTGCTCCATGGCTTTAGAACTCCCTTCCCTTGGAGGTTTGTCTAAGCCCTACCATGTGCATCTTCTGGAGGCAGTACAAAACGTATTTACTTGGCTAGGCCTTTAAACAGGGAGGGGTAGATCCTGGGATGGCGGTTTTATTTTGTATTTGATGCTTTTATGATGCGAGCCACCCTGAGCCTTCAGGGATAGGGCAGGATAAAAAAAAAAAAAAAAAAAAAAAAAAGAAAAAGATCACAAGTATTATAAAGAAACTTTTAAAGATCGCTGGTCTACTTCCTCTGCAAAGCAGGTTTGGGAGATTGTTTTTTAAGAGATTTTTTGTTTTTAGTTCTGTTGCCTTTTAACTTAGGCATTTATCTTTATTCTCAGACTGCAGTGGAGTGGATGGAAAGTGTTCTTGGGCCAGGGCACAAGAAAGAGCCCAGCGGACAAGCACCTAGCTTCATATTCTCACTGAGCTAGGGGGAATCTCCAGAATAATGGTGTGGCAAGGGGGAGAGAGGAGAAACAACAGGAAGATGAGAAAGGGAGAGGAAAGGGAGAAGTAGTATGTATGTGTGCTGTGGAATGCGGTTTACCTCAGCTATGACAGACAAGTAGAAGGGTGGGGAGGAGAAGTGGTTCAAAAAGTCTGAGAATCATTTATCTAGATGGATGATAGGTTATATCCTACCCACCTGCCTTCAGCTATAGGATGTGGGAAAACCAAATTCTCCTTTTTTCCTGCCATTCCAGGGTACAAAAAATGCTTTAAAAGAAGTTTCCCTTAAAAAGAGGCATCCTCCATTCATAAAGTGTTGAACAGATTACAAGCAGAAGGTCTTTGGACTTGAAAAATGGTTCCATCAACTAGTGAAGCCCTGTTTCCTTAGGAAGGCAATGCCCAAGTTAAAGACATTTTTTCTGCTACATAAAAGGCCATATCCTCCCTAAAAAAGGACAAATTGTGACAAACTTTTGGGTCCCTATTTACTTTTGGGTCTTTTGACCCTCTACCAAATTTGAATGCAATTTTGAAATTGGCAAGCAGGATAAACGTTTCTTTATACATATAGACATACATACGTCTATATGTATCAAGATATACATACACATGCACACAGACACTAATTGTGTAAGTTTTCTTTCCACAGGAAAATAGATTGAAAAGGATAATCTTCTTTTACTGAACCTCATTAAAATTCCAAAGAACCCCCCCCCCCCCACCCGCCAGGATACCACGTATGTGAACAAGCTCATATAATTTCTCTGTCACTCTGGATTCTACATACACCCAAAATTGCAGTTCAGTTTCTGAGAAATACAGAAAATGAAAAATCACTCAAAGAATGCTAGAAATGTATTTCAATGAAAGCAAACTAATCAAACGGAAACCCTGCTTTCTGCATTTAAGTGACGATAACTTGGTCTCTAACAAGCATTGCTGAAAGTCAGCTCAGAAGTTGAAGGTTTGTTTTCCCTATTCTAGGACTCTCTGCATATGACACAATGCCCTCTGTCTTTCTCAATATATTTTTACAGAGCAATTCAGCAAAAGTGCTTAATGTATTATGACTAATCCCAACAGGAACAGCAGTATCCCAAATGCACTGCTTTACAAGGGAAAAACATAATTCCCGCACCTTTTTTTCAAGCTTTCTTCAAAATTTATAAATATTTTGATCTCTTAAGAGAAAAGGGCCTGTCATTAATAAAATAAGAAAGTGAAAAAAAACTTACCACCAATGGCAGTATTTCTTGAATTGAAGTGCATGATGAATATCAGATGATATATTAGCACTGGAGGTTTTGTCACACCAGCTACGAGGTGCAACTGTCTCAGACTGGATTGCTGAAACTGAGTATGAAGGCATAACAGAATCTATGGCCCTTTTCAAACGGGCGTCCCCCCACCCCACACACATGTGCGGGGGAGGGAGGCTTCCATAGAAACACGAGTCACGGTGGGGGAGGGTGCCTGTGGGAACACCGCCAGCGGCGGATGGGGGTGCGTGTGCATGCTGCAGGCGCACGCACGCACACCCACCCACCGCGGCCCATTTGAAAAGGGCCTATTTGACAAGAACCAAATAACGAATGTAGGGATAACATGTAGGTTAGCAGTTATACCATATAATAAACATGCTTTTACAAAAGATTTTAAATTCATATTGAGAGAATCCAATAGCTATTTCTCACCTGCATCTTTAATTCCTCTAATTCTCTAGTTTTATCTAATAATTCCCCTCGAAGTTCAGCAAGAAGAAGTTGAAATTTGTCATGGATGGTTTGTTTTTCAACCAACAACCGTTTAAGCTCATTTTGTGATTTTGTATATTCATCCTGTAACCTGAAAAATACATTTTAATAATAATAGGTTTATTAGGCATGACCAACGGTCATAACCACAAACAACAAAATTACATTTTAATAAGAATATCCACTTACTTTAGATAAAAGAATATACTTTAGTAAGAATATCCACTTACTTTAGATAAAACAGATGTGTGACAGAGCAGAGGCATAATTGGTCAATGGCCCTTTAAAAGGTTAACGACCTTGCACATCAGAGGCACCTGGGCATGGCATGGCTAAGCCAGCCCAACAGACGCGGGGGGTGGGGAACATGAGTGAGTCTGAACCGAGACAGAGGAGCAGAGATCAAGTTGGAGAAGGGCTTGGCTGAGAGAGCCAGCCTACAAGTGAATGCCTCTGACCAAGATAGAGGAAGGGGACTGGTAAAGAGAACTTGTCTCCACAGACAAGGAACCAGCAGAGTCTGATAAAACTGAGAAGTGTTGTAAAGTCTGGGACTATGTTATAATGGGTCTGTACCGAATAAGGTGAAGGACAGTTGCACTTCTGAATAAATGGACACTGTTTGATAATCTCCTGTGTGGATCTGGCTATTTTGGGGCCGTCATCCTATAAGCCAGGGACCACATCTCTGAGCAGTTTTCTGGCAGAAGCAGCTAATTCTCAATATACAGGTTGCTCTGAGCCAAGAGAGCCTCTCTGCTACAAGAGGTTTATGCTGAAAAACACAGAAGTAGGGTGCCTCATGGATTCTGCATTTCCACCCTTGTTACCAGTGGGAAAAATGCAGAATCCATGGGGCCCTGCACAGAAGGCATGACAATAGTAGAAAAGCACAAATAAAAACCAATCTGATAAAGCATCTATTGAGCTGATTTCTTCAGTACATTTGATATAGTTATCTTGCTAAACATTTAATACTATTTGGAATATAAAAAGACTTAGTATTTCATAATCCTTGCTTAGAATACATTTTAGAGTTCTTAAATTGTTGTGCATATAAAGAACTTGATCACGGAAGGTCAACTCACAACACACATACATTGTATAGCAAGTTACGGAACAACAAAATAGCTAAAAACATCCTCATCCTTCAGTTTAGTCACCTTTCAACATCTCAAACAACGTAAGGAAAACAGAAATGGTAAATATCATACCTTGTATGCTCTGCCTTTAGAGTTTGATAATTTGTTTTATGATGTTCACACCGCATTCTTTCATCAATTAAAAGTTTTTGCAGTTCTCCTTGTGATCCAACAAGATCACCATTTCCACTCACTGGAGGAAGGATATTGGTGAAAGCATCCATTATGAATAAACGCTAGTTAGATGAGAAATGATTTCAGCCCAAGTCTGCTGCCTTCACAGGCATTCCCTCCACTTTCTCTCGTGATGGCATCCCTGGAGGTCAAATTACCTGCTACAAAAACAAATGTGGCCAATTAGTAATGAACTCATTCATGGTTCAAAAGGCTATTATTATTATTATTATTTATTATAAGCATTTGTATAGTGCCAGCTATGTACCCGGCGCTTTACAGAACAATAAGATAGATGCGGTCCCTGCCTACAGCTTACAATCTAATAGACATGGAGGTGGGAGACAACCAGAGGGGACATAGGGAGAGACACGGGATAAACAACATTCAGCGGATGCGAAGTCTCAGGTGCACGTGCTTGGCTTGGTTGCAGTTAGGCAGGAGTCTGGGGGAGGGCAGACAGTAAATATTGAAGGCAAGTTCTAGTAGGCGGCGGGAAAGGCGGCAAGGAAGAGGTGGGTTTTGAGGAGGGATTTGAAGGTGCGTAAGGAGGAGGCAAGGCGGATGTGGGAAGGGAGGGAGTTCCAGACGTAGGGGGCAGCCAGGGAGAAGGGACGAAGGCGGTTAGGGGAGCAGGGGAGACGAGGGAGAGCAAGGGAGGCGGTAGAGGAGCAGCAAAGAGTGCGTACAGGAGTGTGTAAGGAGGCTAGGCCTAAGAGGTAAGGAGGAGCCAGGTTGTGAAGGGATTTGTACGTTTGTGAAGGGAGTTTGTGAAGGATGCGTTGGGGAAGGGGGAGCCAGTGAAGCGAGGAGAGGAGAGGCTGTATGTGGTCGAAATGATGGGCCAAGTGGATGACCCTAGCAGCGGAGTTTTGGATGGAGATAAGGGGGGACAGGTGAGAGCGGGGGAGGCCAGTAAGGAGGAGGTTACAGTAGTCAAGGCGAGATATGACCATGGTGTGAACAAGGGTTTTGGCTGAGGAAATGGAGAGAAAGGGGTGAATCTGAGCAATGTTGTGGAGTGCGAAGCGACAGGACTTGGCAACAGAGTCGACGTAAGGTTTAAAGGAAAGGTGAGTATCGAAGATGAAGCCCAAGCTACGGGCTTGGGGAACGGGGCGGATGGCAACCCCATCAATAAGGATGGGCAGGGAAGAGGAAGGGCAGCAGGGAGGAAAGATAAGGAGTTCGGTCTTAGCCATGTTGAGCTTGAGCTGACCTTGGGACATCCAGGCGGAGATATCAGAGAGACAGTTGATGAGGCGAGCTTGGACAGACGGGGAAGTAGAGGGGGTGGAGAGATAGAGTTGAGTGTCATCAGCATAAAGGTGGTATCAGAAGCCGTGGGAGACAATGAGTTTGCCAAGGGACAGAGTGTAGATAGAGGAGTTGGCCCAGGACAGAGTCTTGGGGAACCCCTACCGAGAGGGGGAGGGAGGAGGATTTGGAATTGGGAAGAGACACATTAAAGGAGCGGTCAGAGAGGTAGGAGGAGAACCAGTCAAGGACAGAGCCGCAGAAGCCTAGGGAGCGAAGGGAGTCCAGTAGGAGTGTGTGGTCGACAGCGTCAACGGCAGCAGAGAGGTCAAGGAGGACAAGAATGGAGTAAAGGTGCTTAGATTTAGCGACAAGTAGATCATTGGTGATCTTGGCAAGGGCAGTTTCAGTGGAGTGAAGGGGTGGA
>QEPC01002093.1:2135679-2155687 GCA_003113815.1 Sphenodon punctatus | reverse complement strand
GGCCGCTGCAGCTCAGACCCTCCAGGAGCTGTACCATGGCAGCTACATCTCAGCCCAAGGTCCTGCTCGGCAGCTCCGGGGCTGCCTACTACCATCTGCTGTTCGTGCCTGGACCGCCCACGAGAGCATGGCCCTTTCCAACCTGTGGCGTTCACCCATCGTTCAGCGCTGCCTGAGCTCCTTGACCCATCTGGCCAGATGACTATCATTGCCTGAGCTTTGGTATGCTGCACTTTGGCTATGTCGTGACCGCTGGTGACTGCCGCATGCACTGTGAGGAGCTGGGGCTCGCCCCCTTCCCTGAGGGGTGCCTACTGTCAACTCTGGGGAGTCTTGCGGTGTGGAGTCCTGCCGAGACAGCCTCCACCCTGTGTGTTTGTGCCTTCCCAGGATATGTGACCTGCCTGAGTGAGGGTAGCCCTGCCATGTCCGTGTCCTACTTCATCAGTGTGCAGGGTGCACGTGGGTATCCATGCTCCCGCGGGGCTGCCTACTACCATCTGCTGGAGCTGTCCCATCTTTCCTGGCCTACTGTGGCTGATTATGGCATCCCCACCCTCTGAACCTGAGCTGGCAACCCTGTCTGAGGTGTGCGGCCGCTCTGATGTGCGACTCGGGATGAGCTGTGCGGATTCCTTTGAGGCCTTCTACATGGCCACCTGCAGATTCTGATGGGGTCTGTGGCAATGGCTCCGCTATGTGCGCCTGCTGTTAGTACTGCCTCCTCCACCCGATGGTAGCCCGAGCAGCTGGGTCTAGGGGGCGCCGGCCTCATCTGGCATCTGGGTGCCTCTTCAGCACCTTCCTTCCACCTGTGGCCTGGGTGCTATGCCACTGCCTTCTTCCACCTAGGGGCTGCTGGACCCCCTGTGACCCACCTCCACCTGCCTGTTGCCCTCTTGCATGGGACCTGTGGGTGCCAGCCCGAAACCCGCTGGGTAGACTCCTGCTGACATGTCAATGACAGCCCTCTGTCTCCATGAGCAGCCTCCCCCATCCTTGAGCCCCACTCTCCTGCACCTGGCCTGGTGGCCCCTGTTCCTTGGGTCTGGGGCCACTCCCTCACCTTGGTGGCCCTTGACCGTGGACTGGCCTTCCACCGGTCCCGTTTGCCTTGGGGGT
The DNA here is from genome assembly GCA_003113815.1 of Sphenodon punctatus. NCBI lineage: Eukaryota > Metazoa > Chordata > Lepidosauria > Sphenodontia > Sphenodontidae > Sphenodon > Sphenodon punctatus. The sequence goes on along the minus strand of QEPC01002093.1, from coordinate 2,154,565 downwards.
GTGTGTGTCTGGGTGGCCCTCTTGCCCTTCCTCCCCCATGCAGGCAGGTGGGGGGAGGGGGTGTCCCTGCCCTTGTCCGGTGCTTCCCCTCGCGCACTGGGTGTGCTTCTCCTCCAGACGCGTGGTCCGCGGCAGGACGTTGTGCGAGTTCCCCCCCGCCCGGACTGGGCCCCGCTCCCCCCTTGCTGCTGCTCCTTCTCCCACGCCGTTTATCCTCGCGCTCCCGAGCTGTATGCCTCTCCGCCGGGCCGTTGCCGCTTGTGCCCTCAATAAATGCCTGTTGTGCTTCACTGTGCCTTGTGTTGCCTCTTGTCTCATTGGGCTGCTGGGTCCCCTTTCCCCTTGCCCACTGGCTTCCTGCCCCCGCCCTCTCCTGCTGGGCTGGCCGTGCCAGCCCCTCGCCACCACCCCCACCTCCTGTGCTTCTGACCAGCTGTGGGTTTCCCCGTCCCCCCCCGGTGTGTGCCTCCCTCTGCTCGGCTCCCCTGTGTAGTGTGGGTGTGCTGCTTCGCGTGTGTGTGTGCACGCGTTTGCGCGCTTCTCGTTTTGAAGTGTGCGCGCCTTCCATGCGGCCGCTGTTGCTCGTGCTGCTCGCGCTGCAGCTCCCTCCCTTCGTGTTTCCCTTCCCTGGGCGGGACCCTCCGCGGCTTCGTTTTCCCTCAGGTGGCCATGGTTGCATCCGCGTGGCCCCGGTACCTTGTGGGGCTGCCACCATGGTTCTCGCCACCCCGTCACCTCTGTTGGGTTCCCCCAGCCCATGTTCTCTCCGGTTGGTCCCAGGCGGTGGTGCCGCCCCTGTCACGTCTGTTGGGCCCCCGCAGCTCACTGCGGCCCGCGGTGAAGCACTTTCACTGTGGTGAATCTCACCGCGTCACATCTGAAATCACCCAGAGACTGTTTTAATACTCCCTTACACAGCAAGAATATAACTGGACTTGTACCTCCTGTCCTCACCATAAACTCACTAGATGGCCTTGAGCAAGTCGCAACCTCTCAGCCTCAGTTTCCCATCTGTAAAATGGGAATACATGTCTGTCTGTCCCTGTGTTCTACTCCCCCTTGTCCATCTTAGATTGTAAGCCCACTGGGCAGGAAATGTTCTTTGAAAATCTGTTACTGTAAAGCGCTGTGTACACCTAGAAGCGCTATAGAAATAGTAGTAGTATCAGGATAAAAATACATCATCCGACTTCTTTCCAAATACATTACTGAAAAAATTATTTAACAATTCTTGACTTTCTGCATCATCATTAACAGTTGTAGCTGTCTAGTAAAAGATCTCTACTATTGTTGCAATTTTCATAAGCATGTATGGATTTTTTTCACCATTCTAGGAAGGCCTAAGTTCTCAAAGTGAAGAGGACACGCAAAAAGGAACACAGCTGGCAAACACTTGTGGTTTCCAAAGCTCTAAAAACAGGATAATCTCCAATTTAGGGGAATCTACAAAGTAATAGGATGACAATGGGGAAAGAGCCAAAGAAAAAGGAAGCATTAGGAAGGGGAACAGGAAATGACTGACAGAAAAGAGGTGGGGGAAGAGGGCATAGTTAAAAAAAAGTTTGGGAACCACTTTGGCTCATCTAACCCCAAAGTGTTAGGACTGGTGTGTAAGTGCCAGTTCAGAGGGGATACCTAGGATGTCGCACATCATGGGGTCTGCCGCACATCTAGGTCTGTCTGTGCCAGAAGCGAAGGTACCAACTCTCCCTCTCTCTTTTTCTAGACTCTATTTTAGCATTGACCCGAGAACACCTGGGGCAAACCAGCCTCGAGGCCATTTAGACTGTTGCTGGCTCTGGGATCTCTTAGGAGAGTCTCTACTTAGCTCTGGGCCCGCGGTGGGGCGGGCAGCTCACCGCGCTCAGCAAACGGGTCCCGTCGCGGCCTTGGCAAGCGCTGCTAGCGAACACCCACGGCCGCCGCCGCCGGGAATGGGAGAGCGACGCCAAGGAAAACAAGAGCGGTTACAGGGGAAAGAGAGTAGCCTACCCGCCCACGGCGCTTCAGACACAGAAGTCACTCCGCCTTCACTCACCCGGTAACGGCTTCAGCTGTTTAAAAATGGCGCCTCGGCTCCCGCCTCTGACTCTTACCCGTTTGAGCTCTCCCGGGACCCTTACGCCCTGCTCTCACTTCCTCTTCTCTACCCCAGAAACCGGGTCTTCTCCGGCTACCGCAAAGAATCACGGGAATAAGGTCCGTGTGGGAACGGGGGCGCGAGACTGCGTCTGTGCGGCGCGTCTCTCCGTGGGGAGTGGGGGCAGCTTGGCCGGTTCAACGGGCCCTACGCCCCTTCCTTTCCCCGCACTTTATAGCCCCGACCCGACCCGACGGAGGGAGACGCGGCCAGAATCCCGAGCTGGAGTGCCCAGTGGCAGCTTCCTTGGGCCGTTAAGGCTGTGGGACTTCCCAACCCACCAGCCGTTCAAAATCATGAGCAGGAGCCTTCACGTAGCACTTACTCGAGAGCCGGGGTAGGGAACCCTTTACTTCCCAGGGGTCATTTTGAAAATTAGTATAAACTGCAAGGAATAGAAGTTGGGCGGCTTAAGATATGCAGCATGGATCTGTTTATCCTTGTATGCATGTCATCATTTCTGTGGGGCTAGGCAGGGGTTTTATAGGGCTTCCAAAAAGCGAGGGGGAGGGGAAACACATGCCCCCTCCTTGTCCCCCTCACCTGTGGTTTTGGGGTAGGGACCTGGTCAGATCTAGCAACTGGAAAGGGGCCATACAAATTAGCTATAGACCACATTTGGCCCCAGGCTGTGTTCCCTAGTACTCATACAAGTAAGTATTTAAATTTGCCTTTTAGGGCACAGGCAAGCATGTGCTTTTTGCTTCTAAAATTTCATGCAGGTGAGAACAAGGATGCCATATCTTTTTTAGCATATTATTATTATAAACATTTGTATAGCACCATTCGTGTACCTGGTGCTTCACAGAACAAAGATAAAAACGCGGTCCCTGCCTACGGCTTACAATCTAAAAAGACGAGGGGGCGACAAGGAGAAGGGATAAAGGGAAGACAAGGGAGAAACAAACATGCAAGCGGCTGCGAAGTCTCAGGTGCGTGTGCTTGGCTTGGTTACAGTTAGGCAGCAGTCTGCAAAGGAGGGCAAACTAAGTAATTGGGGGAAAGCAACTAGCAGGCATTGGGAAAGGCAGCACGGAAGAAGCGGGACTTGAGAGATTTGAAGGGGCGAGGCGTATGTGGGTAGAGAGGCAGTTCCAGGCATGGGGAGCAGCGAGGGAGAAGGGACAAAGGCAGTTAGGGGAGCATGGGAAGCGAGGGAGGGGACAGAGGAGGAGCGGAGGGTGTGTGCAGGAGTGCGTAAGGAGATTAGGGGGGAGCTTGGCTGTGAAGTGTTTTATAGGTGAATACCAGGAGTTTAAACCGGATACGTTCAGGAAGGGGGAGCCAGTGGAGAGAGAGGAGAGGCTGCACGTGATCAAAGCAACGGGCTGAGTGGTTGACCTTGGCAGCGGAGTTTTGGATGGTGATAAGGGGGGACAGGTGAGAGCGAGGGAGGCCAGCGAGGACAAGGCTGCAGTATTCGAGGCGAGAAATGAGCATGGCATGAACAAGGGTTTTAGCAGAGGAGATAGAGAGAAAGGGGCGGATCTGAGCGATATTATGGAGGGCGAAGCAGCAGGACTTGGCAACAGAGTCAATGTAAGGCTTAAAGGAAAGATGAGTGTCAAAGATGAAGCCCACGATACGGGCTTGGGGGAACCGGATGCATGGTGACTCCATGGATGCAGATGGACAGGGAAGCGGGAGAGGAAGAGGAGGGAGGAAAAATAAGGAGTTCAGTCTTGGCCATGTTGAGTTTGAGCTGGCATTGGCATCCTTGTTCTCTCCTACATGAAATTTTAGAAGCAAAAAGAACATGCTTGCCTGTGCCCTAAAAGGCAAATTTAAATACATACTTGTATGAGTAGGGAACACAGCCTGGGGCCAAATGTGGTCTATAGCTAATTTGTATGGCCCTTTCCAGTTGCTAGATCTGACCAGTTCCTTCTCCACTATTATTGTTACTGTCCTGCTTTACATTTTACCTCTGATGTTGCTGCTGCCAACAATCCTATGGTGCTGTGCAACTGTCCCAGCTGATACTGTCAGACAAAAAGGGGGAAGTGTCCTTTCCCAAAGTACAGAAATGTGCAGGAACAAAATAGCTTTATTACAAAATCTAATTTGCTTCCTTACACTTGTGGATTGTTTGCCAAGGCATCCTGCAACCTAATCCTTTTAACATGGTTTTTTTTAAATCAAGTTTTTGAGAATGCAACCCTTAGTTGCTGCAAGGCCCTCAACATTTCTCAGCTTATCCCTCCACCCCATCTATCTTGCTATGAAACGGAAAGTTTGTCAGTATGAGCGTTGAAGCTTGTCTACTTTCACAGGCACTTACAGTTGATTGCAAGTCAATGGCATATGTCTCAGTTTCTTCATATAAATTGTTACTTCAGCATATGAACGGTCGGAACCATATGCCTTAAAGTACAGTAACTAGTATCTGCTAATCAATTGCACAGAGTTAGCATAAACTCTGGCATGTTAAAAGTGAAGCTATAATTAGCTAAAATAAATTTTCAGTATATCAATAGGATTTTTTTTCAGAAGCAGGAAACCTACCGGTGTTTATGCAATGATTAGATGTAGTTTCACTTTATACTTCCATCCCACAACAAGATGCATTAAATGTGACGTGTCTATCTTATTTTTTGTAAAGCGCCAGGTACATTGCTGGCGCTATATAAATGCTTATTCTAATAATAATTTAGGGATGTTTCGGATGGTAGATTGGATAATACATGTCCTCCTCATTTCCCTCTCAGTCGGGTTTTCGCCCAGGGCATGGGGCACCGAGACTGCGCTTGTGGCTTTGGTAGATGACCTATGCTGGGACTTGGATCGGGGTCATTTGACCCTGTTGATATTGTTAGATCTGTCGGCTGCATTTGACACTTGATCATGGGATGTTGGTGACGTGCCTGCGGGACTGCGCAGGGGTGGGCGGGACTGTTCTTGAATGATTCCGCTCTTTCCTGACCGGAAGAACCCAGCGGGTGGTGCTCGGGGATTATTTTCATCATACCGAGACCTCTCATGTAGAGTCCTTCAGGGTTCTGTTTTGTCCCCTTTCTTGTTCAACGTGTACATGCAGCTGCTCGGCGAGGTGATTAGGAGGTTCAGTGTGCAGTGTCATCAATATGCTGATGACACCCAGCTGTACCTCTTTTTTTCAAGAGTCTCCGTGCTCACTTGGTGTTTGGTGGCTGTGGGGGACTGGATGAGGGCTAATCGACTGAAGTTGAAGACGGAGATGATAGTGGGTAAGGCAATGGAGTTGGCGGCCCCCATTATTAATGAGGTCTGCCCCTCCATTGGTCTCCCAGGTACAGAGTCTGGAGGTGCTCCTTGATGCGCAGCTCCGCCTGGATGTCTAGGTGGAGGCTGTGGCGAGGAGTGCTTTTTGCCAATTACATCTGGTGTGACGACTTTGGCCATTTGTCTCAGACTCGGACCTGACCGCTGTCATCCATGCTTTCATCACCTCTAGACTAGACTAGACTACTGTAACGCACTCTACATGGGGCTACCCATGGTGACGGCTCGGAAATTGTAGCTGGTGCAGAATGTGGCGGCCCGTCTCTTAGTGGGACTGGGCTGCCGGGAGCACATTACACCGGTGCTCTGTTCTCTGCACTGGCTGCCGGTGGTTTTCCAGGCCCAATCCAGGTGTTGGACTTGGCCTGTAAAGTCCTAAATGGCCTAGGCCCTGCATATCTGCAATATCGCCTCACTCCCTGGGTCCTGGATCAGCCCTTGCGGTCATCCGGGGATACCCTGCTCGAGGTCCCTGGGGTCTTTCGGGGAACCACGCAGGGGAGGGCATTCTCGGTGGCCGCGACCCTTCTGGTAGAGACCCAGCTGGCCCCAGATCTTCCCTCCTTTTGGAAAAGTTGTAAGACCTGGCTGTTCCGACAGGAGTTTGGCGGGGGAGATGGGTAGTGGGGGGTGGTGGTGTTTGGGGATGGTGGAGTGGGATTGATTTTTTGCTCCTCTTTAGGTTGTTTTAATCAATGTTGTTAGTATTTGTAAGCCGCCCCGTGCTGCCTGTGGCAGGAGGGGCGGGGTAGAAAATGTTTTAATAAATAAATACAGTTCATTGTTTAATTGGCCGAGCTGGCTCTGTGTAAGAATTATTTCATTTTTGACAAGCAATTTTACTGGCACATTAAGGGAGTAGCCATGAGATCTGCCATGGCACCAGAAATAGCCAGTTTATATATGGGTCATTATGAAGAATCACGTTTTTGACAGCTCAAATATATTTTTCCAGGACCTTATAGCTTAGTGGAGATTTATCGATTTATTTATTTATTTTTAATGGAAAGGGGATATTCCCTCCCTTCATAATTCCCATAAATGGATACAGTCCAAAAATTATCACATCAGTTTCACAAAACATTTTGATTTACATGAGATCAATTTTTTAGATGTTATGATTAATAAGAATGCTGTTGGCATTTATACAAGTTTATATAAAAAACCCACTGATAAAAACACCTATTTGAGATATGACCGCTCTCATCCTCTTCATATTAGAAGGAATTTACCATATGGCCAATTTTTGAGGCTCAAAAGAAATTGTACTTTGGAAGTAGATTTTCATAGAGAGGCAGACATATTAAGGAGACATTTAAAACAGAAAGGATATCCTCATAGAGTGATACAGTTGGGGTATCAAAGAGCCTGTGCCAAATCTAGAGCAGAGCTTTTAACATCTAATGAGAAAGGGACATCAGAGAGATTAGTGGGCTGTTTGATTTTCCGTGATTCTAGTTCCTCCATTATATAGAGTAGTTTATTACGGCCATTGGCCTTCGCCACTGCCACACTTACACTGTCTAATGGAGGAGGCTTTGTATCTTGAGACATTGGAACATATTGGATGCGATACCTGTCTTTCAACAGCGACCTCTATTTGCCTACAAAAGAACCAAAAATATTAAGGATTACTTGGTTCATGCTACATTAGGCCAAGATTTGCAAGTAAATCCAAGGGTCATTTTCCCTGTGGGGCAGGGGTTTGTTGCAAACAAACCTGCAGAATACAGTTCACAATTCCTAGAGATGAGACGAAGATTTATCTTCATGATTTCACCATTTGTGCTTCTACACATGTGGTTTATATCATTCAGTGCCCATGCAAGATATTCTATGTGGGTAAAACCACTAGAAAGCTGAAATTTAGAATTAGTGAGCACAAAAGTAACATTAAGAACAAGAGGATTAATGAACCACAAGTGGCATGGCAGATAGTGTGAAAATCATGCATTTCTGGAAAAAAGCATGAAACTTGGCATACATGTTTTATATACAGATAAGTGTATTTTTTGAGGTAGGGCCCCAAAAAACACCCCAAAAAATTGCTGCTGTTTTCATCATTGGCATTGAAATATGTACTGATTTAAAATTTATTTTAAAATTTTGGAAGACTAACTCTGATTTTATTTGTTTTGTAACTCTGATTTATTTTTATTTTTTTCAGCCTGAATGAAGACCGAATAGCCATGGATAAGAGATTTCAGCTAATGGATATTGATTCCCTTCGACCAACGAAAGTAAAGAAGACGTTTAGTTGGGAACTTTGTATTCTTTGTCAAAAAAAGTACAAGAGAACAATTAACGTGTCCTGCAAATAAAACATAAACTGGAGAAGGTTATGAAACTTTAACATCAGACTTGGAAAAGTTTAAAATTGCAGAACTACTCCCTAATGACATTCAGTTTGAGCGTCTTAGTGAAGGTGGCTTGCTGAAAAATCTGGTGTCAAACTGCAGTTTCATAAGAACTGCTGTGTGAAATATACCAGCTACATATTAAACAGACACCTGGCAAGTAAAACCAGTACAATCAGTGATGCTGAAGCGAGTTCATCTGATCTTCATTTTACACGATCTCAGGGCGAAACGTGAAACTTAAAAAGCTACTGTTTCTTTTGTGATCAAGAAGAAGAAAAATCAGTACTTCATAAAGTTATGACAAAGGAAATGAGTGACGAGATTCATGAATTTGCAACTGTACTTCAGGATCAAAAAACTTTGGCCAAATTGAGTGAAGGAGACATGGGGTATTTTCAGACGTTACGAGATCACGGTCAACCACAGACAATACCCTGTGGTGGGAATGGTCCCATAACGTCTGTTTGAGTCCCGCCAGATGTTCACCACAGTGAACCTCCAGCGGGAATCAAAATAACCACGTTTTCGGCCCTCGTCCGGGGACCATGGCTGAAAGTGTGGTTAGCTGAACCACAGCCTGGAATCGGCAGCCGGTAACGTCTGTTACTGTCACCGATTCCAGGCCGTGGCCTGGACCACGGGTCGGAATCGGATGCAGCGGCCGGATTGGCTGCTGCGCCCGCCCATCTCCCGGAAGGTGGGCGGCCGGAGGAGCATGGGGGGGGGGCTGTGCGACTGCACGTTGCGCTGCGCAGGCCCCCCCCCCCAGATTCCCCACCGGGATCAGACCGTCTGCTGGCCGTGACGGTGGGATTCTGGCGGGGAATCAAATTGGTGATTCCGTGACGGGGCGAAAACCGCCCCATCACGTCTGAAAATACCCATGGTTGCAATTGAAGCCCAGTACCACATGACCTGCCTGAATCGATTCAATAGCCGAAAGCGCTCTATAGACAGGAAGAATGCGAATATTTCCAACACCAACAAAGAAATATTTGCCATTGTGCCACAAGGAGATACTGGGCTACATGTAGACTACAGGTCTAACAAATGTGTAACGGTTAAACACGTATGTAATGTGAAAGCTGAGAACTGGAAACTCACTTCATGTAATGCAGAAAGGCAAAGTCATGCCGAATGTGTATTCAGGAAAAGCCTAAACCACCTCTTCAGACACTAGCCATAGACCATTGAGTTGCAAATGGATTTCTTCCTGTGGACAAAGCACAGATTCCCCAGGCGGGAAAATCACACAAAGGACCCTGGAGAGGTATTTAAGGAGAGCTTCATCTGCATCTAGAGATCTTACCAGCCAGAGAAGGGCTGGGCCAAAGGAACTATGAAGTTAGGCATTTTGGAAACTCTAAGACCGAGACCCGGCTAAGCTTCCACCGCTGGCTGTGACATGAACTGAAACACCTTTGGACCTTGATTAGGGTAAGCCTAAGTTAGGAGAACCCAAGTACAGATAGGAATGCGTTATTGGTTATGTTATTTTGGTTATTTTGATTTCTGCACTCGAGTATAATCTTGTACTGCATGCTTATTCGTGATTTAGTCATGAAACTTCTTTTTACTGAACTTCATATGGTCCAATGGAATTGCTAATCTTAACATTGGTGAGAGACAGTTTGGGATTAATTCTGTGTTTACAAATACAGACTGAAAGGGTGACAAGAAGGTTTCCTCTTGCAGGCTCAAATCAGTTTTAGAGAGAGCTGATCCAGTGAGAGCTGCAAGCCAGGGAAACTGAGTCACAACAGCCGAGAGTGGGGTACTGAGCCCCCAATCCCATGACACATTGCTTTGACAGAATTAGTGTCTTGTGTTGAAGATACCATAGAAGAATGTGTCATAATACCCGTGTTCAAAATAAAAGATTTATTATTATTACTAGAAACATTTATATAGCGCCAGCGATGTACCTGGCGCTTTACAAAAAACAAGATAGACACGGTCCTTGCCCGAGAGCTTATTAGTGACACTCTTTGAAAACCATTTGGAACAACTTTCTGGAGAAAAGCAAGTTGCTCATTCAACATGTCTTAAAGAAATATTAATTAAAAGAATCCCAGAATTAACAGCGTTCAGCAAGGGGCGAGATGTGCTAATAACTGTCAAAGAAGGCATGGGCAATGTGATACATAAAGCCTATGAGTTTGACACTGAAACAGATATTTTGAATGCATTATGACTTGTGAAGAAGATAAGATCAGCAACTCTGGAAACAAAGTCTGACTTCAGTGGCAGATTTGGCAAAACCTGCCAAGAGGAAAGTGTTCCTACTATTTTACTGTCCTTAATTAAAATGTTTCTGTGTAGTTGATGATATCGACCAAAACCCAACCTCAACTACATCAATTGGCTCTTTTCATAGAACAGCTATATCACTACAACAGCATAAACAGTATGATGATGATGACACTGATAGGTCGTAAATGTCAATTCTAAATTGTTAGAAAAACAGTTGCAAATCTTCCACATAAGTATACGCTGATATGGCCAGTGTTTGTGGGTCAGCAATCAGTGGTTTCCATTCAAAAATATGATCATCCTATCCTTAATGTGGAACATGATGGAAGAGTACAGACTAGTGAATGTGGCTACAGCAGGTTGAAAAGGTTACACGACAAGATTGTATTAAAACTCTGGAATATGTATCATGGGATGCTTTTCATTCTACTTCAAGTGATAAACAAAAATCAGATATACACTCAACAAAATGTGTATTGCTTCCCATGTTTGCTGATCTTGCCTATTCAACAGCCATGATAAGACATGCAATGGCTCTAGTATCTGAAGCAATAAATAATCTAAATCCTGGCCAAACACCAGTCATGATGTGTGATGCTCCTCTGTATGCAAGAGCAAAAAAATATACAATGGACACTGACACATTTGGCGAGGACAAATTTTGTCATTATGATGAGAGGCCTTCGTATAAAGAAGGCCATAATGTGCATTATTGTTGATATTCTTGTTGGAAGTGGATGGACAAACTATTGTTAGTGCTGGCATAACTTCATCAGGTAGAGCAGATTTATATATTCATGTCTCGCACATAACAAGGACAAGATACACACATCAAGTAACAATCTGTGCATTATACTGTCTGAGAAAGCAAGCATACCAAAAATATACAGAACAGCTCGATTCAGATAGTGAACTTAGTTATGATGAATGGTGTCAATCAATATCTCATTATTCCTCAGTTTGCATTGTGTAGCACAGTTATGGAACTTCAAGAAAATCTTCTCCATTACATGACAGCAGTCCGTAGTTCTGATTTTGATTTGTATATAAAAAGTCTAGTGAGAATAGTTCCTTGTTTTTTCTCATTCAGTCACACAAATTACACAAGATGGCTCTCTGTACATATTCATGATATGGATAATTTGTCGCCATTACACCCTCAGCTACATTCTGAATTCTTGAAGCGCAAATTTACAGCTAACATTAGTGGGAAAATGTTCTCAGCAATGGCCCTAGATCAGGCACATGAAGAATGTAATGCACTAGTGAAAGATGATGGAGATGCTGTTGGAGTAACCGAAAACCCAGATGCATTAAGAAGGTAGATGATAGCTGGGCCACAAATAGAGCAATTAATTAATGCATTTGAATAATATTTTCAGGAAAAATCTCAAAGTTCACTACATCATGAATGCAAACCAACTATGCAGCTTGCGTTCTTCACCCATGCCAAGGCATTGATATCTCAGATTGTAAGCCCTAGGGCAGGGACCATGTCTATTCAATTACTTTGTAAAGCACCAGGTACATTGGTGGTACTATATAAATGCTAATAATATTTACATCTTATTTAGAAAAAGAGGGTGCTTATCATCTTAGCCCCCTTATTTCACCCATTATTGAGCTGTAGTAGGTTGTGTTTAATTTTTATTGGTGGAATTTCCCCCTTGCTCATCGGATAAGAACAATTTGTAAGAAAGCAGCATTACGTTTAGATTACTACTGTGGTGTAGAGCAATTCAGATTTTTGCTCTTAGAGTAAGGCTTCTCTTTCCTTTTTTGAGAATATACTTAGTGCTATGAGATATTGTACCTTTATTTTCACCAGATTGGCTGAGCCTTTTTTAGAATAATTTCTGTTTATTTCTTCCAGCAGAGTGTATTGCGACTCCCTCAGAACATTATTCTGCATACAACAGAGTATATTGTGGCTTTTTAAGAATATTATGGATAAAAGTGGGTGAATATATTTTTTTATTATATTATTTATTTAAAATTTATATTCCGCCCCTCTTTCCCCCAGGGCAGCCCGGGGCGGTGAACAACATTCAATAAAAATATAAATTTTTTAAAAACTATTTAAAATTACAATATGTGGGGGAAAACCCCACCCCTACCCCTTGCCAGAAGCCTGTCGGAACAGCCAGGTCTTACATACACACCGAAACAGCAGGAGAGTGGGAGCCAACCGAGCCTCCTCCGGGAGCGAATTCCACAGCACGGGCGGCCACCGAAAAAGATCTAACATCGGTGGCCACTCGCCTCGCCCGGGGAACCTCCAAAAAGGCTCCCACAGGCGATCTCAAAGGTCGCACAGGCGCATGGGGAGTGAGGCGGTCCTGCAGATTATTTATTTTTATTTTATTTATTTCATGACATTTTTATGCCACCCCCTCATACCCATGGCATCTCGGGGCAGCTAACAACACGATAAAACAATAAAATACATTAAAAAACATAACTTTTTAAAAATTTAAATAAGCAGGGCCCAGGCCGTGGAGGGCTTTAAAGGTTAAAACCAGCACCTTGAACCTGGTTCAGTACTTTATAGGCAGCCAGTGCAGAGCCCGGAGCACTGGTGTCATGCGCTCCCTGTAAGAAGATGGGCTGCAGCATTCTGCACCAACTGCAGCCTCCGGACCAGCTTCTCGGGCAGCCCCACGTAGAGCGCTGCAGTAATCCAGCCTCGAGGTGATGAAGGCATGGATGACAGTGGTGAGATCGGAGTCTCAGAGATACGGCCGAAGCCGCCGGACAAGATGTAACTGCTGAAACGCACTCCCCGCCACGGCCACAACCTGAGATTCCAAGCTGAGCCGCAAATCAAGGCGCACACCCAGACTCCACACTTGAGAGACCATGGGAAGGCGAAACCCCCCCCAANCAATTGCAGATGGCTTGACCTCATCCAAGGCCCCACAGCTGACAGGCACTGGGAAAATAAGGAGACTGCATGGCCTGGGTCGATGGGAAAGGAGAGGTAGAGCTGAGTGTCGTCAGCATACTGCATGATGACACTGCATGCCCTGAAACCCCCTCACGATCTTCCCTAATGTCTGCATATAGATGTTAAACAAGAGGGGGGACAGAATGGTACCCTGCGGGACTCCACACGTGAGGTCCCAGGGGGAAGACGTACACTCCCCCAAGACCACCCGGTGAGTTCTCCCGGCCAGGAATGAACGAAACCAGTCCAAGACTGTTCTGCCAATTCCGGCACGGTCCCGCAGGCGAGTCACCAACACCTCATGATCGACTGTGTTGAATGCAGCCGAAAGGTCTAGCAGGACCAGTAAGGTCTGACGACCCTGGTCCAATGTCAGATGGAGATCGTCAGCCAAGGCCACCAATGCTGTCCCTGTACCATGCCCAGGCCGAAACCCAGACTGGGAGGGATCAAGGAAACTGGTGCGGTCCAGATGTTCCTGGAGCTGCTGTGCCATAGCCCGTTCAATAACCTTCCCTAAAAAGGGAAGGTTAGAGACCGGCCTATAACTGGCAGGAGCATCAGCATCAAGAGATGGTTTCTTGAGCAGGGGTCTAACCACAGCCTCCTTTACGCAATCAGGCACCCTGCCCTCCCGAAGGGAGGCACTAACCATTCTAGGTCTTACAGAGACCTAGATTTTTTCATTGGCCAGAAAATGCTAATGATTTGGTGGTTGATAGTATAGAAATGTTGTTATAACTTTATTCATTTATTTGTTTTGTAGATTTTACTATATACCCCTCAGGAAGGGCATTGTTGCCCAAAATGCGTAGGGTGAATTTTGAGTTGTATATTGTTTTTTATGTGACTTGTTTGCTCCTCTTTATATACATTTTATTTTTGAAATTATACAATTGTATTGGTGATTATTTCATCATAGGAGCTCTACACATTTTCCCTAGTAGCTAATTGTCCTGCCTGGTCATCATTAGATCATTAGAGAAAAATAAGGCTATTGCAAAAAAGCTAAATAAATTGGCACCCATTCTTACTGCCAAGGAAATGGAGAAAAGACCCACAGTTGAACCTCTCTTTCAGTAAGAAATGTGAAGATCTGTTAGAAATTGGTATGTCAATAGAAGGAGTTCATGTGTGAACAGCAAAACATGGCCATTTTTTAATGGACCCACCTCCCCGCTGGATCCAAACACACTGGGTGGAGTACCAGTGCACTTCTAGCGAGTTAGGGGGAGGCGTTCACATGGCAGGGAATGGGTGTGCTCTGGGTGCATGCCCTCACCCACGCACTGCCCACCCACGCCCCCGTACGGAGCCACCGGGGAAAACCCCAGGTTACTCTCTGCAGGGTCATAGGAGCACGCTTCCACCCATGCCACCTTCAAATGGGTGCCCAGGTCTTTGGGGGATGGGTGGGGCCATGTGGGTGTGTCCCCTCTAAAAATGGCCTATGGTTCCAGTTCCTGTGATGATTTTCTTTCAAGGGTACTTCATGATGAAAGAAAGTAATTCACCTACTTATTTATATTTGCATTTTTATCCTGCCCCTCTCATAATAAACAACTTAGGACACTTACAAATTTCATAATTAAAACAAGTATAAAAGAAATAGAAATCTAGCATACTTCATTCCATTTCCATGGTAGACACCTGTAGAAAAACAACTTTGTCATCACGGTGCAGACACTGAAGTTCAAGGTACTTTATCGAGTTTCTGAGCTGGAACATCTTACCAGTTGCTGGGATTTGACTTTAGAGGCGGTGAAAAAAATAGTACAAGCAATATTGCTTGAAATTAACGTGGATTTACACAGTTTTAACAGATTCTGACAAAATCAGGATCTAATAATTTTAGATAATTTTCTTTAGATAGGAGGAAATGGGCATACATCAAATTTAATATTCAACAATGCTAATAGAGGTATTACTGAGGCCAATGCCTTCATTACACAGTCTTTTAAAATACATTTACAATATTCTTCACAGTGCTTGTTCATTTACATTTTAATGTACATCAACATTTTTATGACTGAGTAGTCGTGGTTATCAGGAATTGCTGGTGTGATATTTATCAACATATTTGTACAACTTATTTGTAGAAGGATGTATTATAATGGTAAAATATAAGGGCAAAATTCTGTCCTGTAGTGTACAAGCAGAATCCTATGGACTGTAGGAGAATGATAAATACCCTTGTGAGGACAGAAATTGGCACTTACTTAAGAATTTAGGACCATAGAGAAGCACTAGGGGTTGGGGGCGAGGGAATTTTTCTGGGTGTTTTTAGACAAGTGCCTCCCCATCTGTTATTCACCAATCACCATGGGCACCAATGCGGCTCCACAACATGCATGATGGATGCATGTCGTGATTGGTGCATAACCTGGAGAGGTGCTTGTTTAAAAACACCCTCTCCAGGCATGATCATCTCTCTGTTTAGCCATTAGTGCTGGCTTAAGTCCCATTGAACTGGATGGAACTCACTGTCCATGACAAACGCGATTGTCCAAATGTTACTCAAGCACACTGTTCCAGTGATATCCGCGAGAGTCTTAAAGACTGAAGGATCTGGTTCTAAAATAATGTATAAACAAGAGAGTGGTGGTACACAATTGTTTTCTATTTTAAAAACACTTTATTTAAGCATTCATTCTTGAGGAAGAGGAGTAGTTCATCTAGAGTACTCGTCCTTTTAGGGCCTTTTCACACGGGCACCCCTCCTGCCCCACTGCACATGTGTACGGTGGGGGGGGGCATCTGTGGGAACACCGTCTGCAGTGGGTGTGCAAGGGGCGTCTGTAGGAACAGTGCCCGTGGTGGGGGTGCGTGCACACTCCCACGCATGAAGCAACGAGCTCCAATGCTGGTTGCTCCATACACCTCCACCCATTGCGGCCCGTTTGAAAAGGGCCTTATTTGGGTAAGAATAAAAAATGGAAACCCTATATACAGCACATAAGACAACTCCCCCCTCCTATTTAAAAAAGTTAAATATTACCATTATAGATGCTAAAGCTAGATCTTAACTATAACAGAATATATAGTATAAGACCTTATATATCCAGTATAGAATTGAATAAAGAGTTGCAGTTAGAATTAATACCACCAGAGGCTGCTGTAACCATAAATATGGGAAAGGCTATAAGTACATGTTGAAATGACTTTCCAAATACCAGGAACTAGTGTGAGCAATTAGCTTATTACCCATTTCTTTGCTAGATGGAGTCATTAATGCCTATTAATGAAATTTTATTATTGTAAATTTATTAAAAGTATCTTGACCATTTTAAGATTAAAACAGATTGATAATATTTAAAGTATTGCATTGAATCTGAAGAAAAGTTATTCAATACTAAAAGCACTAGCATGAATTTAATTTTAGTTTTTTAAAAATCTAGATGAGGATAGGCTGCAATCCTAAATACACTTGCAAGTCCCATTTACTACTTCAACCAGACTTTGCCAACACTGCTGCAACAATATTTTCATTCATGTAGGCGTTTAGAATAGCAGCTAAATAGCCTAACCAAATAGGATTTGTACTAGCAGAACAGTTTGAGGATCATGCTTTTAGTTTTTTGTTTTTTTTAAAGTTGCGATTGCTGCAAAGTATGGTAAACAACACATGACTTTAGAGTAGAGCTTTACTTGAAAGACCAGCTTTTTAAAAATAAAAACTTGTGGGGTTCTATTCTTGTGTGTTCTCTCGATTTCCATATCAAATGTATTCAAGTTTAAATGTGGAAAAGACCAAACAAATCCATTAACCTCTCAAACAGCTTTTCTCCCTATCTCTAGGCTAAAAGAAACAAAATGTATATAGGTTGTGCTTCATTTTCAACAGGCTGAATTTAGACAATTATAGGATTCTCGTTTCTAATAAAGGTTCATAACTCAAGTTGTATAATTCCTCCCAAATTTTTATATGGGAAACCTGTATTTCAAGAGGTGAGTGCAGCAAAGGTACACATCTGCCCACTAGCATCCATATATCCGTCAAATGTACACGGAGCAGCCATAAGTCTCTCGGAGACCTACAGCAGACTGTGGGCCATTCCTCGGAAAACACTGTTCTAGTGAAGTTCAATGGGAGCTTCCAAACATAAGTGCAAAGTTCTGCTGTTCGGAAGCTGCATGCAAATAGGTCAACTCCATCTCTGGGTATTAACATACATGATGGTGGAAGGCCGCTGTCATTAATTGATCTGTACCGGGAAGTTGCTTGCTTCCCAGTCAGGATAGGTCCAGCCATGAAACAAATGTTCATGGGGCTGGGAGCTGCACGAATGTGCAGCCGACCGGCTCTGTCCCCTCACTGCCTCCCCATGACAAGCGGCCAACTCCAGACCAGGCCGGGAATAGCAGGCCTGTGATAGCCCAATGTAGCCTGGTCGGGCAGGCTGTTGCCTGGTCGGGCAGGCCTTTTCCTGGACGTGCTGGTGGCTAGCCCGGGCTGTGGCTCCAGAGGTCTCCGGAGTCACAGTGCAGGCTAGCCGCCACTACACCCAGCTAAACTCTGAGCCAAACATCTGGATGGCCCCAAACACAAACGGGACAGTGGCCTGTGGGTCCAAGCAGGTCACAATCACAATTGTTAACACACTTTAATATTTAATAAAAAACAAAACAGTAAGTTGTCATCATTATCTCTAAAAGCATTCTGTAACGGAGTGGGTCCTTGAGGGTTGAGTCCTGGCAGAACCTGCACCCCAGTGACCAAGTCCATGTGGAATCTTCTCCTAGCAGCCTTTATTATATAGTGGGCTCAGCCCATCACCAATGTTTCACCTGACAGTCTATATATACATGGTTTCAGGGTGCCTTTCAACATAGGCCCTTCCGACCAGACACAGCTTCTCCTCCCTCCCACCCAGAACTTCAAGCCCTTTCTTTTTCATGCCTCCTCGCCAGGCACAGTCCCGCCTAAAGCCAACCTCCCCAAGGGGTAAATAAATAATAAACTTTATTGTATAACCCAAAGGTTTTCACAAAGAATAAAACCACGTACAAAAGCACATAGAAGAAAATTACATAATACAATGGGTGCACTAACCAAATACAGAGATTTCAACTACTGTTTGTAAACTACTTTACTACCTAACTGGGAAGTCAAGATCCATGATAGGATAACTAATTTATAAAATTACCATAACAATAACAGATCGGTCTGGTTGCATTGTTTACCATTTACCATCTAAGGAACATTGTTGAATATACATTGTCCTTTCACAAAACGCTGCAACAGCTCTTGATTTCCACGAATTATTGGGGTTCAAAAGCTCTATCAATAAATGACTTAACATTTGGCTGCTAGCATTATCAATAGAAGCCAGTAAATATCTGCTCCTAGGAACCCCATAAGCTGGACACGAAAAGACGACATGTTCACATGATTCTACCTCCTGAGAGAGACAGAGTGGACATAGCCTTTCCTTTCTAGGCTGTCCCTGAAAATGCCCCTCTTGGACTGCTGAAGGAAAGATGTTTAATCGAAACCGGGCAAAAGCCACCCTGATAGAATAATCGGTCCATGAGGCCAAATAACTAAATCGGCCGACAGGCAACCCTAAGTCCTTATATATTGGAGCCACCTTTTGTAACGATAACCTAGCATTTTCCGACTGCCTAGTCTGATCCCTAATTCTCTGATTTATCAGACCTATAGTGGCCACAAATCCCTTGGTTTTAAGGAAGGTCAACTCCAACCCTAACTTATTAATTGCCTCAGTTGTCCTGTTGATCTGTAAATCCATTAGGCCTTCCTGCACCGCTAGTCCCATTAATGGATTTCCACAATTTACAAAAAACACGTTTTTCACCCAATATTTCAACCACCAACGAAACAAGATTGATTTTAAAGGGGAGCAACCGAGTTCAAGCCTTGTGAGTACCTGCGGCGTACCCCTCGGAACTGCCAATAACGCA
>QEPC01002093.1:2109447-2130490 GCA_003113815.1 Sphenodon punctatus | reverse complement strand
TCTTTGTTCTAGGCTTGTAACTCTTTCTGCCATTCCATCAAATTTCTTATTTAAACAGTCTACCACAGAGGTTACTTTCTGTATGTTCTCGTTTAGGAGCCCCCATTGCTTTGTGGAATCAGCGTGATTGGAGTTTATTGCCTCCATTAAGCCTGTAAACTGTGCTGTAAAGTCTTGCTGTTCCCCCTGCTGGGCTGCACGTCCCTCAGCCATGCTGCCTTCCTGGGGTTGCTCCTGATCCCCTCCCCCTCCTCTCTCACTTCTTTGCAGTTTTTCACCACTTTTTGCCTCACTCTGCCCCTTTCTTTTGGCTCCTTGAGGGGTGGGGGGGGTTTTCTTTTTTATGTTTTTTCCCATTACGTTTCCCAAATCCATGTTTTTTACCTTTTTTTATGCGAAGTCTGGCAGGGCTGTCTGGAGTGTTTTGCAGAGGCAGCTACTGCTCACGCATGCCCAGAAGCTCCTCCCTCAATACACCATTTCAAAGGATGAGATCTTACACCGGCCCCCACAATCATAGTCTTTGTTTTTGAATAATTAATTTCTAGATATTCTTGTTTACAATAAGAATTCAGACTATTCATGGCTCTCTTTAAACCTATCTGGGACTGAGACATTAGTATAATATCGTCCGCGTATAATAGGGCGGGTACCCTATGATCATCGATTTTGGGCGCATGTAAATTGAACAAATTTAAATGTGGTATTACTCCATTTAAATATAAATTAAACAACGTTGGGGCGAGTATGCACCCCTGCCTAACTTCTCTCTTCCCTTCCACGTTATTGGTGAGCTGATTTGATGTTGTATAACAAACCTGCAAAGAGTTATTTGTGTGTAGTGCGATGATGAGAAATAATAATCTGGGGTCCATTTGCAATACCCTCAGCTTTTGCCACAGTCGTTCCCTATTAACCAGATCGAAAGCAGCTCTTAAGTCAACAAAACAAAGGTACAATTTCCTTTTATGTTTGGTGTATTTCCTCATTAAGGAATACAAAATATTGACTTGATCGATTGTGGATCGGCCCTGCATAAAACCCGCCTGCTCGGGTTCGATAATTTGATTTCTGTCCAGCCAGCTTTGGAGCCTGCCCAGCAAATACCTCGCGTAAAGCTTGCTCAGGACACTTATGAGACTAATTGGACAAAAATTAGAGGGCAAGGAGGGGTCTCCTTTTTTATAAATGGGTAAAACTATACTTTTTAACCAAACTTCTGGTATTCGTCCAACCGCGTTGATATGTGTGAACAGCGGAGCCAGTATACTGGCCCACCATTCAGGCGCAGTCTTGATTAATCCAACGAATACGAAGTCTGGCTCTGGGGCCTTACCCTTCCTAAGTCCTTGTATCAAAACCAAGATCTTTTCCCTGGATACAGCCTTCCAACTTGGGAATTGATCATAAGCAGCAATTTGAATCTCAATCGGACCTATATTTACTGAGGAGACGAGCACGGCATAATATTTTTGCCATGCTTCCTTTGTTATAAGTCCATGTCGGTTCTCCACCTTCTTCCCACCCAAATACTGGTGAATGAGATTCCAAAAAAGAGCAGATGATTGAGCATTAGCTGCCTCTAAAAGATTCTCCCAAATACCCTCCAAGAAGACCCTTTTCTTGACCTTCAGTAATGTACGATAATCTCATCTGAGCCTAAAGAAAGCTAAGCGTACAAGTTTTGAGGAGTTAACCTTCATGACTCGAGTTTGCTTTCTCAACCTAGCTCTCGTTTTATAACAGTCCTCGTCGAACCAACTCGGCAATTTCCCTGAAGACTGAAGAAAGGGTTTAGCAAATTTCAAGAAGGGTGTCAAGTGATCTAATAAGGACGTAAGAATCATTTCCGTCTGGCTCCGATCATGTAAAGATTTAAAGCTTTGCAGAAGAAACTCCGCTTCCTTACTACTAACAAATTCGCTAAAATTCTGCTTCACTGTATCTGTCCATTTGACCCTACACCAACCTTCTTGTCGGCTAACAACCCTTTCCTCCCTTAGATGGCTTACGGGGGTTATTAACTCCAGCAATAGTGGAAAATGAGATGACTCAAATCTAGGCAAAATGCGAAAAGATCTAACAATATCTAATGAAGATTCGGATATCATAAAATAATCAATAACAGAAGAGCCGAGAGGAGCATGGAAAGTGAATTCACCTGCAAAATCACCCAATGTTTGCCCGTTAAGCAAACGTAAGTCAAACCTAGCCATAACATTTCCAAGCTGCTCTTTTTGAGCACGATTACATCCAGTATCCCTAGAAGTCCATAACGGACATTTAGCAAATGGGGCATACTCATCCAAATAAACTTTAACTTGCTGAGAGGAAGGGTTACCTGTTCTGGTATTAAAATCTCCCCCCACTATTACAGGGATTTGTGGGTATTTGTCAATAGCAGATTCCAATAAATTTGACCAAAAAAGCCATAGATCTGGTGAATAGAAAGCAGATGAGATAGGGGGTATGTATACATTATTTATAGTTAATTCGACTTTTGAAGGGAATACATGATGAAAACTGGAAAGATGAGCCCCAACTACTCCCAGATTGGTTACTCGAAGATCCAAGGACGCTCGGGCTAGCAAAGCTAGCCCGCCATTAGGGCAACCCTGCTTAAAAGAAGGCAATGCAGGAACAGAAAATACTTGGAAATTTGGAACCTCCAAATCGTCCAATGCCCACGTCTCTTGCAATAGAAAAATCATAAAGCCCGGGTCTTTCAATCTAGACCACCATCCAGATATATTCCAACAGAGCATTATTAAGGGCCCATCAGGATAATGTCATTGATCTGCCTTGTGTGGAAAGGGAGGAAAAGAATTCCTCCATTCTGCATCTCTCTCCTTTTCCCTATCCTTAAAAGGAGAACACCCCAGGTAACAAATTTCTATTTACCACGATACCTTCCTGCGAAAGACTCGATCTAATTTGCCTAGGCTCTTCCCGTAACGGGAGGCTGTTAGAACCCGCCTTCCCTTGCCCAGTAGAAACAATCGGGGTAATCATATTATCTTCCTTTGACACCTCAGTAGTTCTTGTTTTACTACACTCCCTCCTACCCCGTAAGGTTTGTCTCTTTCCGCCCAACGGTGTGGAAGTAGCCGTGGGGCACTCCTCTTCAATGAGGGATTGTGAAAAAACCGTGGTCCTAGTTTTAATTGAACCTGACTTATTAATAGCCGATCTCAAATTCCCCCAAAGCTTCTGGAATTTTTTAGCCTCGTTCAATTTGATACAAAAATTTTCTAGTCCCTGGCAGATCTGATTGATATTAAGTTCTTGCATCTCTATCCCTGCCGTTGGAAAATAGTTTACTTTACCCTGTACTCCCTTGGGATTCTGAGTCCTCTTCGGCTCAGTAGATTGAGCCCCCAGCTCTTGCACGTCCATAGGCAGAGCTACCCCCTCTAAGTGGGGGGTTTGACCTCGGGAATTCTGTGATACCCGAGCTTCCACCGCCTCACCGTTCGTCACATTCCCACTCCCTTCTTGCCGAAGCACCGTAAGCTCACTTTTATTAATTTTATTTGTAAGATTTTAGAAATGTAAACCCCTCGTTTGTTTAAAGACTCTACCTTGGCATGAATTAATTGAACCAGACTCACTGATCGAAACGTAACCTGTATTAACCATCTCTTTTTTGTATTAGGAATGTGCTCTATAGTAACAATATCATTCCTAGTGACAGTATCTTCTAACAGAATTCTTAGATGCTCTGCTATATCGAGCAGCGTATTCCAGAATGGAAGAACTCCTGATGGTAGGGGTAACACAATAAACAGAAGAGCAAGGGGGGAATAACTGACACATTTATGATTCCCCAGCAAGTCCAATTCTTTAGGCGCTAGATCAATTAATACCACTTCATTTTTTACACCAGAAGCTTGCGGGACAAGGCTGCCTGAAATTAAAGGAGCTTCCGGGGATTCACTTTGAACAACAGTCTGGATCGGAGTCAGTGCAATCAATTTACCCTCTATCTGATTCAATTTGGTAATCATCACTCGGAGTGTATGTGAAGTGATAATAGCCAGGTCCCCTAGCAAGTCCATACACCCCATCTCCAGATGATCTGGCTGAAGCTTCCTATCACTAACCTCCTCAACTGAAACCATAGCACTGTTACCGATATCAACTCTAATGCATCTTGATTCAGATTGTTCCAGTGGGTTTGATCTTCCGGCTGAACTAGCCACAATCACACATTGATCAGTTTTCCCAGTAAAATACGACTCAATCCGTCTTTGCTTTGGAGTATTTGCGATAGGAGACAATGAAAAAACATTTTCCTTTCTGATACGTTTAGCCATGGTCAGAACACAACCCAACACCCTAACCCTATACACTAATGCCAAAATGGAGTAATAAAATAATAAAATAAGTTTTATAAAACCTCAAAGAAGAAATCAACTCTTCCACAATGGGTGATTTAGAGTCACCATCTGAAACGGTTTACTTCCCATAAAACCTCCCCTTAAATAACTATTACCATTCTAAATCCCTTTTCAGCTTCCCCCGCTTATACCATCCTGACCACCCCAGACTCAAGGCACATACCGAAGCAATCTTGCTCAGTAAATACCACTACTAATACCCTAACTGCACTTGGCGCTCGTCTGGTAAAAACTTCTGGTACCTTTAAGTTATGTCCAACTGGAAAACAAACAAGCCCCAAAAGGAAGGAGAGAGAAAACAAAATAATATACAATAAAATATTAATTCCCCTTACCCACTGATTCCAAACGACTCAAACAGCGGCACACAATTTTACCCAATTTTAGAAGTTTTTACCAAAGACTCAACAATGAGCCAATTAATACTTTTCAGTCTCGCGTCCTGGGCTTCGCTAAACAGAAGTCACTGCTCCTGCTCCTAGGCACGCCGAAGGGAGCGCAAAAGGGCGCGCCATTGTGCGCGCAGCCCTTCAGCACGCTGCCCCGGCGTGTGCCTCCAGCATTGCCGGAGACTCACGGCTGCTTTTCTTCCCCGCAGATGCAAGCTCCGCCCCTGGACCAACCTCGCACAGCTGACAGGTAGTTTGAACAAGTCACAGAAGCCTGGAAANGGTTCCCAGCACAGCTCCCAACTGTATCATCCCCCAAGGGGTAGCTGCGGGCTGGCTCAGCCCTTGTAAGGCCGAGCCCCTACCTCTTCCTGGTGATCTCTTATCCAGCTGCTTTCACACATTACACAATGGGCTATTATAACAACAATGAGATAATACTGGGTATTAACATTTTGCAGTTTTTGTAATGTGTGAATGCACTATTCCCCTTGTATGCTGCAAGATCTCGAACCGTTGTAAGAGCCACCAAATGTAGTGCATTCACACATTATGGAGGCTAGGCCTTTGGAGAAGGAGACAGATAGGGTGGTTGGGTTGGGGGTGGGGTTAAGTTCCACTCTTTTAAATGAATTTATAGTTTTAATAAGTTTAAATTTTATAATTGTTTTAATTGTATTTAACAATTGTTGTGAGCTGCCCTGAGGTGCCATTGCGAGCAGGAGGGAGTGGCCTATAAGTACACTGAAATAAATAAGTAAAGAAATACTGTATTCACACATTTAAAGAACTGTGGAAATACCTAGTAGTATCTTGTTATTATAATAGCTCATTGTGTAATGTGTGAAAGCAGCCTGAGTTTTCAGCTCCTTCTTGTATAACTCAGGTTCCAAGACTGAACTGGCTACACCCAGGCCAAACTGACCTAATGACTAGCTCCTTTACTGGCCTCTTAAAAAGGCAAGAGCTTGTAGAACTTCTGTGTCCAATGTAGGCTAGGAGCAGAACTCTGCACTTGTATTCAGCAACTCCCAACTAGCTCACTAGATGGCAGCAGCACCTGCACCTTTCTTTAGCACCTGCTGTGGCATAGCCCTCTATTAGCAGGTGCACCTGCCCCTTTCAAGCCAGCACTACCCATTTTATCCAGAGATTATACCAACTTACACTGCGTTTATTCTTGTACTAGTTCAGTGTATGGGTATGATTTTTGTCTCAAAGGTTGTCCTTCTGACATTCAGTGGCCACCATGTTGGGTTTCCTCCCTCCCCCACAGAAAGTTTAAAGTTATTTAAGTTTGAAGTACATTAAATATTACTGCTTGGGCTTTGATTTCATTGTTGTTATTTTAAAGTATCAATGACTCCAGCCCCTTGATAAAATTAAAACAGCTTAATATATAGTGACAACATGCAAAACATGTAGTCTCCTTTGACCTTTGTGGCACTGTACAGATGTAAACAAGTATACATTTTAAACAAAACTCACAACAGTGCACAGCACTCAAAATCTATATCTGAAATGGTTTTGTCTATTCAGGAACAGAATAATCTCCATTGTTGAACTTCGCTATCAACAAAGCACTGGGTTGTAATGGGTTGACTAATCAGAAGTTAATTTTAAGAAAGTGAACTGAAAGCCAAATAAATTTCAATACTTTATTTAAAAATTAAGTGGAACCTCTGAGGCAGTTATAACCACACCATGAAAAATACAAAACTTTACATAATTGTAAGGGGTCTTTTTTACATTGCACTTCACAAGACGAAAGTGGCATGGAGTACATGGTATGTTATACACAGACAGCTATTTGCAATCAAAATAGACTTTTCAGTACATCTCAGTATTGCCTGGTTGGCATAATCTTACAAAAACAAAGGAAGGAAAACTTGAAAGAGCTTTCTAGCTTTCCAATAGCAGCACAACCAAATACACCACACATATGCAATAAATCAAGATTTAAAAGATCATTCATTCAGTCCCCATGCAAATCTATATGTACAGAGTTTTCAAACTTCTTGCTAGAAATGACAGGGAATTTTGTAGATCTTAACAAGGGAGGAAAGATGCACACCCAGGGCATCCATACATAGGCGTTCTTTATGTCCCTAATCAGCTTATTCCCTCCCCTGCTGTCTAAACCCTAAAATGGATTTGTATAGTGCTTTTCCATTTCATGAGAAATAAGATTACATAAATAATTTAGGTAACTATGATGTATTCATTCCATTGGTTTAGTATAAATTCATAACATTACTCTTGTTAGGCTCTGTTCAGTGTTGCATTTTCCCCACCCTGCACCCTCATTGTGCAGCGACATTTCATTCAAAACCCAGTGTGAATTACAGTACTGTAAACATTGAAAATATTAGCACTTTTGCTTTTCTAGAAGCAGCTATGCAAAGACATCTTTTGGGTGGGGGGAACCCTTACCATCTGTATTCGGAACTTATTTTGCAAAAGGTTGACGTATTACACAAGCAGTGACAAGATTCAATAGCTCTCTCTGCGAAGCCATAGTAAGCATTACTGAACCTTGATAGGGTGAGGAGCGCTACTGGATTGCACAAATTTAAGGTTTAGTATAAGGCAGGAAGAGGTGGTGGCACTAAGTGACATATCACCCAGTCTTATCTGTTATCACCCACATAGGAATATCAGGTGTCCGGTCCATGGTGCATGCTTCCAGCAGTATAGGAAACCCTAACTTGCGGTTCAGTCCCACAGGATTTGCCCTGAAAAAGGGAGTTGACATGGAATGTAGCCAATGCCAGTTTTCCCCTGTGTTAGGGATGTTGTGCGAAGAGGGCTTGGGAGACAGGGCAACCGGAATTAGCTTCCCCCTTGGAGAGGGTGTTGAGTGAAGGAGTCCTTAGATATATGAACTGAAATGGCAAGGCCTCATTCATGCAACATCTCCACCCCTTGGAAACTCACCACTTGTTCCCAAACAACTAATTGACTTATTCTGTATTAGTGCAGCTGTGCAATGCATTGCAGTGGCCTGCCCACCACATCAAGTGGCAAAGACCAAGGGATCATCAAGGAGCACAGAAAGAGTCAGGATTTCATTCCACACCTCAGAAAGAAGTGGCCATGTTGCGTGAGCGAGCCCTAGCTTTCTGGAAGTCATCTGGCAACACAGAATAACTTTATTCAATTGCCTTCACAGAAGTGCATTCTTTGACGGGCAGACCTCATCAGCCAAAAATGAGAGGGAAAATATTTTTTTATTCTCTTACCAAGCAGTCACTCTCCACTTCCCAGGCAGAAATCCTAATTTGACAAAGGTTAAGTTATGTTAGGAGAAATGTTTAACACTTTGGTGAAGTGGGGCCTTACAGCACAATCCTCAAGCTGTTAGCACTGACACAAGCACCATTCACTTGAATAGAACTCATGTTGATGTGAAGGGCTAATGCCAAGTGTGTTCCTCATGCAGTTTCTTAGTAAGTTATATAGAGCATTTGAAAATTACAGAAGCAAAGTATGAGACAAGAGCATAATAGTTTAATACATTTAGTGTAACTAGAAATATTTTACCAAGAAAAAGTTACTGAAGACCTGAACAGAGGGCATGAGGATAAACAGAACAAAGTTTCTTGGAATGTAGCAACCTGCTTGGAACAACCCTATCTGAATACACCATCGTTCAAGAGGTTTTAGAAAAAGCTGGGAAGGAAACTTACTGAAGTGTTAAAGGCCCTATTAATTGGGAACTTTAGGACTATAATTTCATTTACAGAGACATTTTTTCTTAGAGAATTATTCTTCGTTGTACTTCTGCTATTTTGGTATAAAGCTAGTAATGAATAACGTTAGTCATTCAAGACCTCCCTGCCTCCCAGCTGGAGTCAGATTTATCAAGCAAGTATAACCCATTTCCTGTGACCATGCCAGACTCATAGTTTTACATTGTGACCTTGTATTAATTGCTGGTTGACCGCTCAGTGAGTTACCATAACTGAACAGTTGATGTCTGCCTTAGGAGGGATAATGACTAACCTTGAATAGATAGAGAGGTGTGATCATGGAAACACCCAAGAACAGTGCTGGTAGGTGGGATAAAAAGCAAGGTGTATATGCAGTAGAACCAACAGCATTAAACAAATTAGATCATACCATTCTAACTTAACTTGATTTCTTGAGGTTAGAGCTATGACAAAGTCTATACATGTAAGAGTCTACACATACATTGTAAATGGTTTACGAATAGCATACGAATGCAGATTACCCAGCCTGGAAAAGAAGTCACTAGTCAGGGACCAATACACAGTCTCTTGCATTTTAAAAATACTGATCTATGGAGTTTGAAGCTAGTAGGAAAAAAGTAACTACATTAAAGAAGGTTTATAAAAATGCCTGATTTCTTCATTAAAATCAATGTAAAGTAAAAGGCTTTTCACTCTAAAACCACTTCTGACTGAGGAAAGTACTGACAATGAAGACAAATTTGTGTTAGAAATAATGAAGATGGGAATGCTTTGTTTAACTGAAGAAAGAGCAAAATGTTCCCGGGCTGCATCAAAAGGGCGTATAAACAAAACAAGGGAAATCCTCTGTAGAGAGGTGCAGATTCTGGAGCAGGGCCAGAGGGGAGGAAGTTTACTAAACAGGATTACTTCACATGGAAGTGGTTGAAAAAATTAAATGTGACAGCCTGCAATCTCTTCAACTTACACAGTGTAGGAGAGACAACTATGAGGAAAGTTGATGGGGGATGTATTGGATACACACACTATCTAAATGATAGTCATAACATTTGGGAATAAGGATAATTTAGACAGCAACATGAATCAACTTGATAATTGAAGATGGGTATTTTGGAATTCTGTGCTTGTTGGAGCGGGAGGCAGTATTCAATTTATTTAAGAAAGGGAGAGGACAAGCTACTTTGCCACTATGGTAGGTTGGGCAAGGCAACAAATTGAGCCTGATGCTTACATGGTGATTCTTGCTCCTGGTTACAGGGTTAAACAAATTGCACACTTTGAGGTCTAAAGCTAAATGGCTATCAGCTTTAAAAAAAAAAAAAAAAAAAAATCCCATGCAAGATTATGCCAAGGATGAGTTAAAATCACATGGCCGTATCTTTCTTGGTCAACTTCTTGTGTCAGCAGCAACTACAGCATTAGAGTATCCCAGATTCTTTTTGAATTGTGTTCAGAACACTGCATGTACCAGACTCTCTCTAATGGCTTTTTCAAAAAATTTCTGAACTTTCCGTTTTACCACTCTTTACACCATTAGCCATGCTCTTCTTTCAGCACTTGAAAAATAAAACCACACCAAGTCCTTGGATTAAATAAACCCAGTTGTGGGGCAAGAAACATTGTGCTTTTTCCAAAGAGTTTCCAAAGATCCTTTCACAAATGGTTGTATTCAATTCAAATTTGGACTAACAGGGACTTAGAATTTTAACTGTGACCGAAGTAAAAGGCTTCATGACAAAACATTTTCAAAGCAAACAGCAGTGTGTGTTACTTTTAACTATATACCGTTCAGTTGTTTTTTTTTACTACAAGTGGAGAGTCCCTTAGTTTCTTCTCATCACTTCAGAGATGATTAATCAAGCATTTTACAGAGTTTTGTATTTCATTCAATGTGAATGAATCACACATTCTTTGGAGAATTTATGGTGATCCTGTAGATTCATTCAGTATGAGAATGCCAGTGTGGTGTAGTGCCTAAGTGCGCAGTACCTGGACCGGGCGGTAGAGGGAGTCCCTGGTTCAAGTCTCGCAGCCAGAAACTCATTAGGCGGCCTTGGGACAGTCCCATTATTCTCTGAGCTTAACCTACCTCACAGAGATGTTGCAAAGTTTAAAAAGTTGTGTTAAAATTGTTCCATATGTAGTGCTCCAAGTACGGTTGCCACCTTTGGTCATTTTTACCTGACACTTCCATTTTGGTCTATGGGAATGTCAGGTAAAAAACCACCACAGGTGGCAACCCTAGTTCTGTCTGAGAGCATTTTATTATATAAAAATAAATGTAATTATTTTTTAGTTTTTTTATTTCAAGACCTACATCACAGCAGTAGCAATGTTACTCTGTTGCCCAATGTTATTTCCAAAAACATTTACAATAATGTAGAACTAGTAGTAATATGCAAGCAGAATGAACCCTTTCTGCCCCTGGAATTTCCTTCACATCTTGCTGTAAAATCCCAGGCATAGCCTACTTTGTATCCAGCTGGAGAGCCCATCAGCTGAGGGGTTTAATGAAAAGTTAAACAAATTGTCCTATATGCTAACTCTCTGCAGCATGCAATGCATGAAACATGATTAGAAAAAGATATTTGAGCCAAAATGCTAGCATCTCTACCAGTCACTGTAAAAGGCATTCTTGTGCTAAGATATGGTTGAGGGCAGTACTTGTCATCTTTAAAAATCAGACTTAATTTGCATACAAGTGACAGTGACATATTTGCATACAAGTTCACACATTTGTGACTACTATGCAAATTATGATTATTGGCTTGAAATTATGATGATTGGTTGGAGGGAAAGGAAGAAAGGGGATTTGATTGCAGCAAGTGAGGAAATGTTTAAATACAGAGGGGTTGGAGGCAGTGTGGTAAAGCCCTCTTCCAGTAGTGAAGTTCCTCTCCTATGGAAATTCTGTAAATGGGCAGGTGAAGCTTTCCTCTTCCATCAAGGAACAGCGACTCTCCTTGCTCATCTGACCATTCCCATATTCCTTCTACAGAGGAAACCCCACCCTCTGCACAAAATTTCCTTAGATGCAGCAGAGAAAAAAAAAATCCAGGGTCCTACATTTGGTTGGCTCAGCCAGCTAGAAGCCAACTCAGAAAGTGGAAGGGCAGGAGGCTCTCTTGATTAGATTCACAGCATGGTGCCCTACCTTTTACCCCCAATGAAGGAAGATCAGTGGTAGGGAAAACAGTCACCCCAAAAAACTTGATGGGAGGACAGAGGGTCAGGCTACCTCATGAAGAAGCTAAGGTTCTTAACTCAAGGGGTCTTTTACAGGCAAAATGAACATGGAGACACAGCTCCTTACTCTCTTGCTTCCTTTTTCCCCAATGCCCACAGGAGGGTTAAATGGAGCATCAGTGGGTTGGAGCTGTTTAGGGGCAGCATATGAGGAAATGAAAGGGGGACTGGCTAGCAGCATCAAGTTTTGAGATTCCTTCCCCTACCTTAACTAGTTGCTGCACGCCTTGGTTCCAAGCTCCAGCAGCATCCCTTTAAAGCTGTAGGAAAGCTGCACAGGATCTGTATCCATCTTTCAAGGCTGAGGAGAGGGGACAGAGTTCCTCTTCCTACCTTCTTTGCCTCTTCTGTAAGAATAGAAGCAGCTACCATTTCCTCTCCTACCAAATAATTGTCCCCTGCAGTCTGAGGAGGAAGAGGGAGAGTTCTTTGAATTAGCTGTCATTTCTCCAAAAGGCAGGGGAATGAATAAGGAAGCCAGATGAGATTTTCCTAGAGGGGTTACATAATTTTCCCCTCCAAAAGGGGCTATGGATTGCCAGTCTATGCAGGGAAAGCAGGCCTGAGGGTCTCCTCCTAACGTCCAACACATGGAGAAACCATCACATTATGATAAAAGAATAGCTCTAAGAATGAATACCAATATTACAAGACACTCTAGTCATGACATAGTTGTGCAAGAATATTAAAGTTATACTTGATTTTTAAAAGGGCCCACTGTCAGGAGTATGCAATGAAGTACAAAGCTCTCCTCAATATCCAATTTATAATTTGTTGGTTATATTTGGCATCAGGAAATATGGTTAGCCTTTCCAGAAGCTGTAAGGAGAAAAAACAAACTCCACCCCTTAGTTTGCCATTCTAACATGCTTCTTAGGGGAAACTAATCTAGTCCTGCCATTTAAGAAGGATGGTACAAGCAACTGCCTGTTAAAATGCTTATCCCCTCCCCCTGACAGTCTAGTTAATATGATGGACACTTCAGGTTGCTTTGACTAACAATTACCCTTGTAGGTGAGTTGATTTGTAGCGTGGAAAGTTGGTCAAGTTAAGGCAATAGATTTACATGAGTAATCAGTTCATAATAGGCTTGACTAATTACATACAGCATGACTCATTAGGCAACCGACTTCCATAATGTACAGTGTTAAGTATTTTACACCCTGTAGTCAAGAGTCCAGATTGTACAGTTAAACTGCAAAATAAAAGATTTGGTGGTTTATGCATTTCTTCTTTAAAAATTAAAAAGCATCTGGATTCATCTTGGTATGATCATCTTTTCTATGGCACAGAGGATGTGGTCCCAGTTTTTGCAGAATACTGCAAGCAGAGTCACTGCAAAAAAAGTGCAGATCATATGGAAACGGCTCTTCATCATAGGAGCTATAAACTTTGCAATGGTAGAAACACACACCAAGATGACAGTCATGAAGGCCAAAATTACGTTGATACATTTCCCCAGGAGTACTTTGGCATTAACACTTTCTGACTGCAGTGCTTGCTGTTCTAGCTGATGGAGCTCCAGTTTAGAAACACGCGTCTGGCAAGATTCCAAGGCTTCCTATTGAGAAAGAAAGATGAGAGTCAGAACAGCAACATTCCCTTTGAAAGACACTTGTGAAAATACATGGTGCAGGGCTGCACTGGAACCAATGCAGCCCTGTTAATGTATTTTTCATAAGCATCCTGTTTTAAAGGGGAGGTATGGCCAACCTAATTCTAATATTAATGAACTCTCATGTCTTCCAAATACACCAAGTAGCTGAAAAGCTGGGTAAAATGTTACCATGGTAACTTTCACCAGCTTCCACTACCAAAGTTAAGGGTGGAGTTGTGTACTACTGAAAATATTAGGGCACCAATAGCTTGCTACAAACACCGACTAACTCCACTGTACAATGAGAACCATTAGACTTCTATCCAGTTTCATTTCCTTGAAAGCCATCTGGTATGGACTGTGCTCTTGATATGAGATTGCTCTATTATACAGTTCATTAATCCAGGTCTAAAATTTGCTTACAAAAAACTAGAACACACAAATGTCTACCCATCACTGCAATTATAGTTTGCTGTCCAACTGCTACAACTGCATGATTGTTCATGCAACAACAATCATGAAACAGGTAATTTGAGTGGCTGGGAAAAGCAGATGATCAAAAACTCAAATTAGGATTGAGGGCATAACAGGCTGCATTTATACTACCTAGTGATATTCTTTTCAGTAGTAATTTGGTACATTCCACAGATTTCCAAAGTCTAGACCTAGGATAAATTTACCTAATGCCCTACTGAATTTGTTTCTTTTCATTTGATACGCACTTTTTGTCCTTAATAAACCTGCATGTGTATTAAGAATGATAAATGCGGATTTGGATTAATCTGAAACGGGTCCCCTTGCTTCAGTGTGCTCCTGAGCTTCCTGCTTGGCAGTTCACAGGTACAAGATGGCCGCTGCTCTTGACCAAAATGGTGGCAGCCAAAATGACGTTGCCACCATTTTAGTTAAGGGCAGCCGGGGTTGTTTTGTGCATGCACAAAATGGCCGTTGCCCTTAACCAAAATGATGGCAATGTCATTTTGGCTGCTGCTGTTTTGGTTAAGGGTGGTGGCCATTTTGTGCATGCATGCTGCTAATCAGGAAGCTCGGCAGCGTGCCACAGTGAGGGGGCCTGCCTGGAGGTCCCGCCCCATAGCAGCAGTGGGCCAGCGGAGTTTCAATCAAGTCCTATGAGGCCAGTAAGTAGAGCCCCAGGGGACAGGAGGGGCAATAGGACCCACAGGGGAAGGGGATGGGCGAGTTCAAACTCGGACCAGTTTCCCACTGAAGTCAATGGGATCTGAATCAGAATTAGAACTGTAATGGATCCTCAAATTACAGAACAGAATCCATAACAGATCCTAATCCGTAATTTAATCTGGATGGTCATCCCTGACGTCTATCTGACTTTTGCTGATTTTTTTTTATTTTTTTTTAAAGGAACTAGAATGTCATTCATTTTTTAAAAAACCTAGATGCTATCTTGAAATTATCAGCCATGTGTTAAGTTTAAATAATTCTTCAAAAGAAATTTTTTTTTACATTGTACAAATTTAAACTCTGAGAATATTTACTGTGGTAAAGTTCATGGCACAGCATAAACAACAGGTGACCAAAGTTGCAGGAAAAATGCAAAACGAAAAACAGGCCTTGGAAGGTTACAAGCTTTGTAGTTCATCTTTAAACTATATTTACAAGTCTAAATATGTATATGGTAAATAATTACAGATCTCAGTTTAAGATAAATCTACAGATCTTTAACACACTCAATTTATACACAGCTCGCCATGTTATGCTCATTTACCTCTGCAAGGCACTAATTTATATCAGCACCCTACTGGGAATACTGTTCTTACCAACATTAGAAAGCCAGCAGGAGAAGTACTGGATTTGAGCATTTCACACAGGACTGGTAGCTTACGTGTTGTTTCCCTAACCCTATGCAAGTGAATGCAACACACACCATTCAGAGGCTAAAGATTTTTTTCCATCAGATTACAAGTACCAGATAGGTGGGCCTACATTCTTATTAATGTTTTTTTTTTAAAGTCACAAACACATTCAAGAGTATTTAAATGTTTAATGATGAAAAAAAAAATGCTAGCATGGATAACAAACTGATTCTAAAAACATACCTGAACATCTCGTGACCGTTCATAGGCCTGATATGCCACTTTCTCCTCAATACTGGCTAGCTCTTGTTTCAAGTTTGCAGTTTCATGCTGATGAAGATCCGTTAGATCATTTAACTGATCTTCTAATCGTTCATACCTTTTCCAGAGGGAGAGAAAAATCATGCCTGGATTTATCTTCTTCTATACAAGGTTTATCAGAATATTTGAAGGTATATTCATTGTAAGATATTTTCATTTTGAAACAATGTCTACATTAAGAGATGTGTAGCTAGATCAAGTATGAACTAGTTTGACTGGGCAAGACAGTCTTGATCTAGATGGGGTCAACTTCAAGCCCTTGCTGAAGGGCTTCACTCTTGCCTCATCACCTGTTTAACCTGATGAAGCTTGAGTTGAACTCAAGGTGCTCCATCTACACATGGATTTTTTTAGCCTGAGGTAATACCACCTCCTTTTTTGAAACTAGACAAATTCCAATCCTAAATTGTGCTCACGTACGTTACATGCACACTGAGTGTGTGCATGGTGCAAAACAGTTGTGTGCCACCATGAATACACCATGTACACGCCAAGTATGTGCATTGTACACCTGCAATGTATGCGTATGGTGAGCTTGGATTGGGGCCAGAGCCCACAGAAACAACTGTAGTAATATGGCCTACCTCCATTTTCCTGGTTACTGAACTTGTTAAACAATGAAAGGGAGAAAACCTGTCTGAAAGCTGTTTCAGAAATTATAAATTTTAATATAAATAAATAAAATGCTCCATGACAGTTATGTTTGACAGGTCATTTAAAAATGCAGATCCTTTGTATACTGCAGTATACAAACTTGGCAGATAACTGCATCTCACTCAGGTTCTGACCTCTCAGATGACAATTCAAGTCTTATCTCTGGGGATATACATTCTTTTCTCATGTAACCACTGAAGAAGTTGCCCAAATTTTAAGAACAAAACAAAAAGAAATATCAATAAGTATCTGATCCCATAGCACTGTAAAATGTTACATGAATCTCACTAAACAGTACAATTATCTTCAAGCCCACATGGGATGTCAGGTTTACAATCTGAGTGCACCCAGATTTTTAAAAACAAGTGATCTTGGAAGCTTACCTGAACTCCTGCAGCAGTTTGATTACAGAGTGTAGATGTTTAGTATTTTCTGACCATCAAATGCCGCTTTAAAATGCCTCAAATGTCAAAAACTGACAACATAGAAAACCAGTACAAACTTTGGAAAGTCTCAGTCTGTGCAGGTTTTAAGATTTGGACCAAACACACTTTGTTGAACATACTACTGAACAGAATAGGTGGAGAAATTTCTTAGTTACCAAGTTGCATATGAAACACAAAAGGAAGTCAAGTTTTAAAACTCCATCTTAGAGTAAATTGCTACATCATGTCTCCAAACACCACTGAACAGTGCTGTAACAATGCACTGAAGAATATCTGTAATATTCATTAGCAGGAAATGACTGGTTAATAAGAGTATATTTTCAAGTGGAAACTGGTTCTATTACTTCACACTCTTTATCAGGTTCCACATTCTAATAAAATTAGGTGTTTTCCACTGACACCAAGTGTATGTAAAACTCACACTATATAATGTCAATAAAGTGTTAGATGATCAAGCTTTCCAGAAAAGCCTCAGACATAGGCACAGAACTGCCAGCTGTAGCAGCTTCTGAACTATTACTAATGAAATTTTAGTGTGTGCAAGACAACAGAGCACTTTGCTAGCTGACACCAATTACTGAAAACAAGGTGTATTATGTTATGTATGATTTGGTCAAATACACTTCCTTTGATTCTAAAAACAAAAAGAAAAGACAACTTGTATATACACATATTTGAGTCATCTTATTTGCTTGTGCAAAAAGCTTTATCAACATAACAGAATGGCATACCTGTATCTTTCCTCTTGTAAGGTCTGAGAAATAAATCCATAGTCTCTCTTAAACTGCACTTTTAAATTCTCTATATCCTCTGCTAACTGGGACTGTGCTTCTTTTATTTCTCTCAGTTCCTCCAAGATAATGGTGAACTTTCTTTGGCTGTCAAGAGTACTGGTCCCACCAGGCCCAAATGATTGGTTCCCATTACTATCTGCAGAGCCAGACGTTGCACTTGAACACTCATCGTCACTAGCATATTTTGGTTTAGGCACAATGGTAGCACTGCCGCCATAGGCCCTGGAAGTAGTTTCTGGCCGAAATTCATCCAGACTATTTTTCAAGTGAGAAATGTTGTCAGCACTACCAAACTTATTTCGTATCAAGTTTGCAAATTCTCTAGACTTGCTGAAAACGAACACTGGTGGAGTTAAAGAGACTCCCGAGACACCCTTGCTGCTGTCAGTGCCATGGCCAGTGGCACGAGATTTACCATGGACATCTTTTAAAGAGTGCTGGATATCCTTCAAGTTATCTTTGGAAATATCCTTGGTACTTTTGGAGGATCCATTTTGTTCTATGTCCTTGAGTTTCCTGTGATACTGTTCCAATTTCTTCTGTAGTTGGGCAATGGAGTGGGCTGATTTTTGATTCTTTTTCTCAAAGACTTGTTTAATTCGTCCAGCTTGCTGCTTGTCTGCACTGTTCACCAACTTTAAATACTCAGCCACATTTCCATCTCGAGCTGTTTGTTCAATTTTTATCTGTTCTGTAACTTTCAGAATTTTTTGTTTCAAGCTATCTGCATTAAATTTTACTTTGTGAAACTCTAAAATACCATCAGGTACATCAAAATTGAGGTTGGTGTCTGAACCCCCACGACGAATGTTCAGTGGCAGGTTCAGGGTGTTCATGTCATGTCTTTCCACCTAAAAAGAGAGATTAAAATTCAAACTGAATAAGCCCTTTTCTTGATTTGGTATTTCAAATCCACCCAAAAGTTGATTTCCCAGACAGTTCATTAAAATAACAAGCAGAAATTAAGTAAGAAGTGTGCTAAATAAGAGTTAACAAGTTACACAAAATAACCTAGCTTCAAGCAGTAAATACCTGAAACAAACTAGAAAGTCATAGGACAAACCAGTGCATTATTTTTCAAAATTGTTTACAGCCATTTACAAAACTAGGACCATGCCCTAGTAAGCATCAGGACAGGTTTCCTATTACCCAGAGGTTTTATTAGTGAAAATTCAAAATAGGCTTATTTCTAGCAACATAAACAAGTTTCCAGTTCTTTATTACACAGTCCAATATGCTCTGCTGTGGTAAAGTTCACTTCCAGCACTTACCATCTCTCCAGTCAATTACACCAACAGACATTCTAACTGTGGCTTATGTGAAGGTCTCTTGGACTAAGATGTAAGCTTCAGCGACAGCAGATCAAACCTGCAGTCTCAGCCAATTACAAAGTAGTAGGACATCTGTTGCTGAAGGTGTCCAAGCGAGTGGGAATGCTGCTACCAGGTTGATAATGTTTCAGTATCAATCTGATGAAACAGTTTAAATGGAGAATTTCAGGTACTTTGGGAACCAGATTGACTCCCATCATCATGTCCAATTGTAATCACTTAGGTTCTTTGCACATTGAACTTGATAAACATTTCTTATGTGATGTACTGAAGCAGATTAATAGCCAACCAACAAGCAGTATGACCCTGACTCTTGGCCACAGCAATAAAAGATGGCTTATTATTCAAGTCTGTTGATACCATAGCATTAATTCCTGCAAATATTACACAGTGTATTCTCTCATATTATGGGGTGGCATGGTAAGAGTTACTTTACCAGAATGGTTTTTTTGCTGAGATAGAACAGGGGCATTTGCTAAATCTTTGGCATCCAAGTCATAGGAGGTTGTTAGAAAAACACACATATGCTGGCCATAGACAGTTTTTCAAACACAAAACTTTTAATTGAATTTATTCATTTAAAAGGTGACAGAAAACCAGCCTGTTTTCAACCTAATTTTGGAGAAGGTAACTCGAGCCCAAATCTGTTAACATTACTGTTGACTCAAAAGGTAGTTCCAATAGGAGGCAGTAAACCTTGAGCCCTTGGAAAAAGGCAGAATAGAAATGTAAATATATAAATAAATAAACCCTGCCATCTAACCCCCAACTCATGCAACCCCCAAAATGTGCTTTGCGTCGAATATCACACATACCTCAGGTATGTGTCTATAGAGTGCCATAAATAAGTGGTATAAACTTCCTTTAAAAATCAGACTATTAGGAAGCCACTCCCCCACATACACCTGAAACTGCAGAAAAGATGTTTCCAACTTTTGGAGGACTCAAACATAGCTATGCTTCAGCAATGCATTCTCAGCATGCCCATGCTTACCTGTCAATACACACACAGCTATTAACTCAAACCAAGTAGGACATGGAAAACCCTTTCTTATATGTAGCCAAAGACAAAATGAAGTTGGCATTAATTGAGCTATTAAATTATCCATTACACCTGCAACATTACATTTAATATCCATAACAACCACTGGTGTGGCCTTCAAGGGCCCTGGTTCACTGAGCAATTAGTTACCCAAGTTTTCAAGGAACACCTGCCAACCTTCTGAGGCACACTGGTTGGGAGCCACTGCTACTACATATAATAATTTATTGTTTAGCCAAAGCCATAACAAATACAAAAAGTAACAGTACCCCGGGACAAATATAAACATATACAATGTCACCGGGAAAATCTCCAATAGCTTAAAAATAAATAAATTGTATAACAGACTACCGTCCGTCATACAGCCGGAGCATGTAGGGGCCCCGCAAGGCCATCAGTTCACTACAATAAACAGGGGGGGCCCATCACATGCTGTCTGATCCGAACTACCGCCCAGCAGAAATTAGCTGCTGCCCTGGTTGTTACAGAGTCAATAGGGCTCAGAAATCTCCGCAGGCCGCAGCCCGGGGCCCCGTCACTCAAAAGAAGGCCCCCCAGATACCCATACCTGGGTCCAGCAAATAAAGGGCAACGAAAGAAAATATGATCAGGCGTATATCCCTCTCCCCCAGATGGCACAAGGGCCACAACCACTGGTCGTGTTGGATGCCTGCATAACGGCCCTCTAGGATCGCCGACGGAAAGACATTCGCCCTCATTTTAAAGAATGCTGAGTGTTTGTTGGCATCATGGGGGCCGGGTGACAATGGGAGAGCCACTGCTACAGAAAACTTGCATACCCAATAAAAGATATCATCTGAACTATTGTGTCTCCATCTATTACTTTTGGGACTAACACGGCATGCACGTTCTTCCTATAGACTGTTACAGAGGTCAGCCCTGTGCCAGGAATCCCAGGGAAAAGCTGGCCTCCTTACCCTCTTCTCTACAGCCTTACTTGGCCAAGGGATGATGAATTCCAGATATCTTAGTTCTTTTGGAGGATAAAGATGTTGAACAAGGAGCCAATAGAGGTACCAGAGAGACCGTTTTTAAGATTGGACTCGCCCGCGTGGGCCTATCCCGAAGGGCCCGGGCGCCCATCTGACGGTGACGTGGATGGAGGGACGCTCTATGACCCATGTACTGCCCACCCATTCCCCTGGGCAGAGCAACTTGGGTTTTTCCCAATTGCTCTGTGCTGGGGCATGGGTGGGCAAGCACATGGGTGTGGTCGCACACCCATCCGCTGCTGTGTGAAGGCCCCCTCCCCCCCCC